>VSDK01007430.1:158376-206569 GCA_009767595.1 Symbiodinium kawagutii | reverse complement strand
ATCATCATCATCATCATCATCATCATCATCATCATCATCATCATCATCATCATCATCCATGATCATCATAGTTTCATAATCTATCCTCCATCATCCTCCGTCACCATCCGTCACCATCCATCACCATCCATCACCATCCATCACCATCCATCATCAGCCATGATCCTTGATCCCTGATCCATGGTGATCACATCAACATCCATGACCCCCACTCAATCAGCCCAGCCAACCTCCCAGATGGCGCTGGTCTGTAAAGCCTGGCAGCAGCGAAGCGCGAAACATCGCCTGGTGGTTTCAACCCTAATGATATCATCATGGGTTCATGACCACCATCGACCATTGATACGAGACTATTCACCAGCTATTTCGGGGGGTCACCTACAATCCCCTGTGTTATTACTTCATGGTGTCAAACTCAAATGCTTGGAGCTTGCAAGCCATCCTCAGACATATGAGTCAACCAACCAAGACCAAGCATCCCAAAAAATGGGAGAAAAAATGATTGAAACCGCTAGCTAGATCAAAGGCTACCCGAAAGAAGCCGACTGTTGGCCGGTCTGTTGGACATACAGTGATCAACCGTAGATTCTTGGATATCCTCCAGACCCTCGCAGATACCAACCAGCTATACCCCAAGCTATGTACGAGCAGTGAGTGTCCTAACGGGTTGTTGGTCATTGATTGCAACCTGTGAACAGCAGAGCAGTTGTGGTGACGTCGCGACAAATGATCAACAGCATTGTGGACTGACGGGCTCAGCCAACAATAAAACACAACCACCATATCATCGACTATGAGCAGCTGGGATTTCAGCGATTGGACTTGGCAGGTGCGGTGGGTAGGAGGGGCCCTTTGGGGGCACTCTCCTCACTCGGAGGCGGTAGCCGTAGCCCTTTCGATCAATCATCCAACAATGAACTGTTTCTACACAGTGCACAAGATACCAGAGAATTCATGTCAGGTGATTGTCATTGTAGTTACCTCTTGTACAGTGTGGAGAGTGGATTGCATTCTTGTTGCATCCAACAAATTAAACGGCTGGCAAGTTGGCACCCTTGGATGTCTTGAATCGGGTAGTTGGGAACGTCAAGCAAGATTACTAGACCACCAAAACCATGCCAGAGAGGCCACAATCTGTCGGACTCTATGTCCTTCTCATATTTTTTGATGATGTGAACTGATGGGAATTCATAAAAACATCGAGAAAAAATCGCTGAAAATCACAAGCCTCGCGCCCTACAGATCTCCGCTGGTTGAAACCTGCTGCCCTGCAGCGCCTTTCGTTGCTGTAGCAACATCAAGCGGCAGCTTTGCCGCCCGCAGTCATGGACACCTATGGCACCTCCGAGGCGAAACGGTGAGTCGCAAGCTTCACTAAGAAGATGGGCATGTCCATAAGTGGTGGTACAAGGTGGGCCCTGAACCTGTGGAGCTGATGAGAAACTGAAGAAATGGATCCGAAACATGAGGGGGTTCCTTTTTTAATAGGGGACACCCTTAAAAAATGGATGATTTACTTGTATTTAATTATGGTTGATAAACTGGATTTGATGGTACTCCCATTCTAAGATACCACCAATTGCAGTATTTGTGGTTTACCTGTTGAGAATATCGATTTCCGACTTCCAGGTTAATTTACCAGAGTGTAGTGGTTGTAAGTTGTAAGCCATTTGCAACAGTGTTGCAAGGAACAACCATCCACAAAAGGCAATGACCAGCAAGATAATTTTCGGGTGTCCAAATAGAAGTATGCACTCCACATTACTCCATGAATATCCATGATATCATCCCGATCTCCTTGATGGAGAGTGCCACCTTTCGTTAGGCAACCTCTGGTGGCATTTTAAGCCAGTCGATCTGAATCAAAACGATGAACTCCAGAGATTGGGCAGGATTTTCTTGACAATGACAACCTTCTGCAGAAAACGCCAGAAAGCACACCAGCTGGTTCCTGATGAATCTTGGATGCTGACAAGCCCAGAAATGACCCAACAGGAGCTGGATCGCTCTCAAACTCAGAAAGTTCCCCGAGTTCCCAGTTCTTCGCAGTTCCATTGCGTTCAGATGCTGTTACTTGTCCTCAACCAACAGCTGTGCTCGCCTGCGCTCAGGAGCAGCTGGCCAGTCCACAAGGTCAACCATCGCATGGCGAGGGTGCGCCGCCAAGGAGGGCTTGTCAGTTGTGAGGTGTCAAGATGTTCATCTTGTGATCAACCCCCTTGAAGTGTCAAGATGTTCCTTGACGTGTCAAGATGTTCATCTTACGCTGTCAACTTCGGAGATATGCAGGTCAATGGATTTCAATGGATTCCCAACCCTTCGAGCGCACATATTTTTGGGGGGTGGTGAATGGTGGTAGCACCAGGGATATGGTGTTGCAGCCCGTCATGACAAGCTGAATGTCACTGGACCATCTGTCCCAAAAACGGTTCGCTATGCGGATCTGCGAGCCACGTAGGTCACGGCCAATGGGAGGACACCTGTTGGTCAGCAAATCCCTGTTTCAGCGTGAGCTACCAAGCCATTGGTCCCTTAGTCGGAGAAACTCCGAAACAAACCTGGGGTCCATGGTCGAAATTTCAACAAGATATGGCAAAACACGGGGCCTGCTGGCTTGGAACCTTGATGCACCAGTGATACAATCAAACTTGTAAAGCCCGTGGTGAAACAACTGGTGCAACTTAGCCAAAACATCTCCGGAATTCAGCTTGTGACACCATGCACTGCATGGCAAACGGCTGTTTTTACTCATCTTTACAGCTCATCCAAATCGATCTCTTCGTCGGATTTGGTATCTCCATTTCTGATGCTTCCACCGCACCCACCTGGCAGTAGGGAGACAGCAAGACACGCTGATGTAGCCGGACTTGGAGATGAGAAAAGGATGCTCGATCTTGATGCAATTTTCCCCACACATGGGTCGATACACCATGGGATCACCTTTTGATACACCAGTTTTCCCAGTAGTAACTAGTGATTTACCTCTCAATATACTGTGAAAACTGCTGGGTCTGAGAGACAACTTGATGCCAAAAAATGGGAAACAAAGCCTTTCTGAACCTTGCGGCTGGGAAGGGGCTCCTGATCTTAGGATATCCAAGCATATCAAGCTACAAGGTGGGCGCCCCAAACATTATAAGTTGGTTAAGATTTGTCATCTAATTGTACGTAGTTACATGTCCCATCACGGGGGCCCCACCTTCTATCAGTCACCGGTACGGCCGCTACGGGTACAGATCAACTCATCCGGTGGGCAGCAAATTCCCAGTGATCGACCCACTGCACCAGAAAGGTGTAAGACCTGGTTGGTGTGGGTATTATTGGTTATGAAATGTTGTTAACCTCATGCAAACAAATGTAATACGTTGTACCAATCCAATTCCCACGTACAGGACCATAACCAACCTGTGTATATACACCGTACTGTACCTATGATTGGAACCAACATCAACGCTTCCGAAAAATTAGTCAACCACCAATCCCAAATACAGCCAGGAACATAAACAATATCAATCAAACCGGCAACCAATAGTTGTTGCACCATTCTTGTTGGCTGTTGCCCCCTATCAACCTCTACAATCCCCTACAAAAATCGGTGTAAAACCACCAACCCGTAGCCTTATCACCACCTAAAAACCGACAACAGGTTTCCAATGCCCGTCATCAAACATGGCTGTGATGCCACCGTCCCCTGCAGGGACGTCCCATGTCATGGCCATCGGTGGCGACATCCCAGGAGGCATGTATCCTGGAAGGGCGTGCTGAGGAATGGTTCAATGTAGTTAGTGATAGAGGATAGTAAGCCATAATAACCCACAATAGTGGCTGATGATGAAGCTTGTTAACTAAGTGTGAAACAACCACTTAGCAATCACAATCAATTGTAACCAATCTAAGCAATAATAATCCATCATAGTGGCTGAACTATTATGATAATAATCAATAATGACTAGTTGATTATCATAAATACGCAACAATCACTATCAAAAATAGTATTGCTTATAATTACAACTATTCTGATGATAGGCAACAATAATACATAATAGTCTAATAGTGGCTGATGATGAAGGGTAATCAATAATTAACAACCTATGTTTACCAACAATCGGTACTAATTCACAATTGATGACTGATAGGTTCACAGTTGGATCATGACTATTAAAAATGGTTGACCAAAGAAACAACTGTCAACCAATTGTGAACCAACTGGTTCCCAATCATAGTCAACTATGACACATATAACCAACAATGCGGATTGACCCATTAACCAACAATGAGAAACAACAACCAACAATGGTGGCAAATGATTCACTCGATTGAACATCCTCCTTGGCGACGGTGGTGATTTACGAATATCTACACTCTGCTAAACTAACCTGCCAGCTAAAAATCACCGGTTCCAACAGATACACCAGCTATAGATGGTGGATGTTCTAAGCAACCAAATTAATTTGCCAGAGAGTAACAAACAACTCAAGGAGGGCTCTGGGTCACATCTGCCAATCAGCCATTTCTTCTAGGATCAGTTGAGCTTGCAAACTTCCCGGAACTTCAATGTTTCGCTAATATCTGTGCCAATTCGCTTGGGTTGCTGACCAGTGCCCATAACAACTTGGACCAGTCACAGCCCATGTATATACACATACATATGCAACCTATATTTCTTGGATGGATAGATAGATAGATGGATAGCTAGATAGCTAGATAGATAGATAGATAGATACATAGATAGATAGAATAATACATGAATATATAGAAATCAAATCTACATATATCAATGTGTATGTCTACATGCGAAGCCTTACATCTCCCCTTTCGCCACATTTCGTTTGCCTCCGCAAGCTCCGCTTTGGGACCACCTCGCTGCAAGCAGCCATGGATGCAGCTGGGGGGTCCCAGTGATCAGCAGCTTGGAGGGTTTGAGTTGGTAAGTTGGCAAATGGGCTAGTTACAGTTAGTCTTAGTAAGGAATGACATGAGCCATAGTTAACTATAGCTAATCAATATAGGCAAGGATTGAAATGAGGTACATAAATGGCTTACACTCGCTGTTTCCAACACTGCCAAAACCAGCAAGATCTTCACAGGCCCATTGCTATGGTTGGTTGTACCTAATCAATCTTAGCAAGGAATGATATAAGCTATAGAAAATTATAGCTAATCAATCCTGGAAAGGAAAGATTTGAACTGCAAGTAATTTTAGCTAATCAATCTTGGTACGGAATGATATGAACTACAATTCACTATAATTAATGAACCTGAGCAAGAAATGATATGAGCTATAGTCAACTCTACGTAATCAATCTTGGTAAGGATTGATATGAGCGTAAGTGAACTATAGAAATCAATCCTTGAAAGGAATGATGAGCTTTAGTTAACTATAGCTAATCAATCTTGGTGAGGACAGATTTGAGCTACAACTAACTATAGCTAATCAATCTTGGTGAGGAATGATTTGAGCTATAACTAACTATAGTTCATTAATCTTGGTAACGAATTATCTGACCTAAAGTTAGCTATGCTTAATCAATCTTGATAAGGAATGATTTGACCTAAAGTTAGCTATACTTAATCAATTTTGGTAACGAGTAATTTGACATAAAGTTAACTATACTTAATCAATCTGGGTAAGGAAGGATTTGACCTATAGTTAACTGTAGCCAATCAATCTTAGTAAGCGATGATTTGAGCTACAAGTCACAATAGCTAATCATCTAAGTAATGAAGGGTATGAGCTCTAATTAATTGTAGTTGGTCAAATTGCGAGGAATGACATGCAAAATAGGTAACTATAGTTAATGGGCCTGAGTAAAGAATGATATGAGCTATAGTTGATTAACTATAGCTAATCAATTTTGGTAACGAATGAAATGGGCTATAGTTATTTACCATTTATCAATTTTGGGAGGGAAATATTTGAGCTACAACTAACTATACCTAATCAGTTTTGGTAAGGGATGATATGAACTTGAGTTACCGACAATTAATCAATCTTGGTACGGAATGATATGAGCTATAGTTAAGTATAGTTCATCAATCTTGGTAAGGAATGATATGAACTACGGCTAGCTACAGCCAATCAATTTTGGTAAAGACTGATATGGGTTTTAATTCACTTTAGCCAATCAATCTTGGTAAGGAATGATATGGGCTATAGTTAACTAGAGCTGATCACTCTTGGTAACGAATGATTTGAGTTACAACTGACTCTAGCTCAGTTTGTGTAAGGAATGAAATGAATTATAACGAACTATAACTTTTTGATCTTGGTAAGAAATGATTTGAACTAAAACAAATTGGAATTCATCAATTTTGGTGGAGAAATACATGTCTCTAATTAACTACAGCTTATCAATCTTGGTAAGGAATGATATGAGTTTTAATGCACTATAACTTATCAATTTTGGTAAAACATGGTGTGGCCTATTGCTCACTATAGCTAATCAATCGTGGTAAGCAATGATTTGAGCTATACAAACTATACCTGATCAATCTTGGCAAAGAATGAGTTGAGCTAAAACTAACTAAAGTTCATCACTCTTGGCAAGGAACGGTATGAGCTATAAGTAAGTACAGCCAATCAATCTCGGTAAGGAATGAAATGAACTACTGTTAACTACAGCTAATCACCCGTGTTAAGGAATGAAATGAGCTACAAGTAACTATGGCTAATCAATCGTGTTAAGCAATGATATGAACTATACTTAACTCATTTTTTTTCCCCAGCCCTACCTTGCTTCGACGGACTTGTCAAAAACGAAGCAAAGCGTTGGCGTAGCCAAGCGCTAGAACAATCTTTGCATGGCTGCGTTGTAAATAAAAACATCTTCTGCAGGATCCTCTACATAATTATGACGTTGAAATTTTGTTTCGTAAACGTATTTTGTGTGTAACGCAGCCAATTTTGTCTGGGCCGGCCGCATCTCTTTTTGCCATACTTCACTCTGGAAGCACTGTTGGGTTGGAATGATATCTGACGAAGTGGATCGCTATCATGTGCACGGATAATATGACCCAACAGATTAGCCCTCCTTTCGTTGTAATATTCACTGAAAAATTTCAAACACCGCTGGTCATTCGGGAAGGCAATCAGAGATGCTTTCTGTATCACAGCCCTGTTTGTATTTGCTCTATCAACAAAAATTGGCGCCAGCCCGAGGATTTTCCTCAGGCAACGCAGCTGGAAAGCATCAATCTTTTTAAGCCAAGCAGCTGTTAAATGGACTGTCTCTAAACCATAGAAGAGTTTTGACCTAATTGTTGCATCAAGAATTATCAATTTCCATTTCTGACTGGCGTGCGATGCTTTCCAGTACGGCGCCATCTTATACCAAATTTTTCTAACTTCTTGCATTTTGTTTAAGACTTCGTGTTTGATGTTGACTTCGCGGTTAATTTCATTTCCTAGATAAGACGTCTCGAACTTTTTCGGGAGCGGGTCATTGTTTCCAAACCGAACCTGCCCTTCATTGTTCATTTGTATTGCCACACATTTATCTTTGTTCAATCTCAAGCCGTATTTTGCGGATATTTGTTCGGTCAATGTCAAAATTTCATTGAGGGCGCGGTTGTCTGTTGAGAATAAAATTGTGTCGTCAGCACAATAGACCATATCAAAACTTAAGCCAGGAAGTCGGTTATTTAATACGCGATTGCTTAAGGATGTTCTGATATCATGATCGACGCATGTCATCACAATGATGAATAAATAAGGGGATAAAGGGCAACCTTGACGTATTCCTGAATTTTGCGTTGTCAAACCAGATGTTCCAAATTTATCTTTCACAAAGAAAGATGACTTTGAATAGCAGTCTCGGATTACGTCGCAATAATGTTTGCTGAAGCCCATCCGTTCCATTGCAATTATTAATTTGCTGTGTTGTATTTTATCAAACGCCTTTTCCCAGTCAAGCATTGCCATACTAAGTTTTGCACCTTTCACTTCTGCATAGTCTTGGATCCGGCGTATTATATAGATCGCATGGGAAGTTGATTTTTGCGGTCTGAAACCATACTGCGTAGGGCACAAAGAATTTTCGATTACATTTTGCATTCGCTTGCGAACCATAATCATATATATTTTGTAGATGCTACTCAATAAAGAAATGGGCCTGTAGTTTGAAGCGTTGTCTGTCTCCCCTTTTTTAAAGATAGGGACAACTCTAGCTTTAAAAAGTTTTTCTGGGGCCACCCTGTTGCACCACCACGTATTTATCATAGCCAATAAGGTCTGCCGGTTATCGTTGCTAAGCCACTTTAACAATTCCATCTGCAGCTCGTCTGGGCCAGGTTGTTTGTTCGTCTTTGAACTTTTTAAAGACAAGGCCAACTCTTCCATAGTGAACGGTGATTCATCTGCGCTATTTGGGGGCAGTACCGGCTCATTACTAGGCAGTCCTGCATCCATGTCGTTAGTCCAATGTTTAGAGCTGAGGTAATCAGCAATGGTCTGCGCTCTCATAGTGACAGGAACGTGGTTACCAGTTTCGTTTTTCATTTGCACATATTGCGGTGTAAATTTTCTCTTTAAATCCTTCACGGCTTTCCATAAACCTTTTTTATTTTTGCCGGTCGGGTTTTCATTGAACTGTTCGATTAACTGATTTTGGCGATCGTTGCGGGCACTTTTTGAAATTTGCCGGCTCAACTGTTTGATTTCGGTACTGTCTGCCCCATCCCGTCTGCGTTGATTTCGTTGCTCTATCATTCTCCATGTGTTTCTGGTTATATATGTTTTTTTCTTTCTTGCCGGTGTTACATCAAGGTTGTTCTTTGCCGCGTGCAGGATGTTGTTAACGAAGCTGTCCAAACAAAGAGGGCTTTCAGATAACGAGTTACACAAATCAGAATTAAAACGTTCCCATTGTAACTGGCTAGGTTTTTGAAATCTTAACACTTCATTTACATCCTGCGCGCGGTGGCAAGGTCTGAATTCCAACCTGGCTTCAAGCAACAAATGATCCGAATCGAAAAATATATCACGTCTGCTTTGTACATCCAGGCAGCTAGCTTTCCAAGCTTCGCCAGCTAACCAGAAATCAATCTGCGCGTAATTGTAAGCATCATATGGAGGTCCAAAATCAGAACCATTGATCTTCTCTTTGTAAGTAATCAACTTCTCAAGTGGCTTGGAAAACTGCGTGTTCATGGCCCTCAGATGATGCATTTTGCAAAATCCGAGGAAAAGAGCTCTGCTTTCTTTCGTGTTTTCGTTCATTGCGTTGAGATATTCCATTCCCCGGCCAAGTATATAAGGTCCGCAAACTTCGGTGTCCATTTCCCTTACATGATGTATTCGAGCATTGAAATCACCACCAACAAAATAGCGCCCCCTACATCTAGCTAATTCAGTGGAGACATCATCATAGAATGATTCCTTCATATCGGTAGTGTGGTTGCTATGTGGGGCATATGCACAAATCAAGTCAATGTCGGAACCGTATGAAGAAAAAGTTAAGGCCATTACTCGTCCATTGGTCTGCTTCACATTCTTTATAGAATTCAAAAGCGTGTTTTTAACGACTATTCCAACTCCCGCATTTTCAAAATCAGGTTGGAGCCTGTAGTTGCCCACATTGTTGCTACTTGCTCCCTCAAGACGTCTGTTTTCCCTCTTTATTTCTTCTTTTTCTTTGACTTTGGCGTCTACACTTGTGCTGAAAAAGGCTGTGCAGCTGTTCCAATTTTCAACACTTTTAGTATTCACGTTAGTTTCTGTCAGAAGAAGGACCTCGTAGTTATACTGCTTCATGATATTTGCTACGGTCTCCCTTTAGTAATGTGGTTCATACCGCGGACGTTCAGCGTCGCGACCCTGATTTGCTGATTGCGTAACAATTTGAAATCTTTGGCCACTCTAAGGTTTATTTTGTCAGTCCCAAAATCATCAATACTAGGTTTCAGGGTTGCGCAGAACGACCGGAAGTCACTCTTTAATTCTCTCTTGTTACGACGAAACCAACTAATACATTTCCTGTTTATTTTCTGTTTGGCTGTTTTGGTCATCAACTCCCTCTTGGAGAGAAAAGAATTCTGAAAAGAGCGCTTGGCTACCTGTGCGGCTCGAGCCCGGAGCCTAGTTCGCTTAAAAAATCTCCAACAACGTCTGTAAAAAATGCGTTTCTGCTTCAAAGCACGTGAATGCCTGCGATTGAAAAAGAACATGTTCTTATGAATCCACTTTGGTTTCTGGTCTTGGCTCCGGGTTGAGTTGGTCAGCCCTAAGGGCACTGTCCCGGGGTGCCTGCTGGAAGGCCTCATTGTTGCGTATGTCTCTTCATCGGCGCTTTGCCAGAGGAAGGGGTGTCTTCTGCCGAAGAATGGTTTGCGATTGGGTTGTCCTTTTTGCTTCCGCGGGTGTTTTCCACGGAAAGATTGTTTCCTACTAGTTTGTTGCCTCGATTTGTGTTGCCTCTGGCTTTGTTGCGTGTGTCTTTGTTTCCTCGTGCTGTTGCACTGTCTTTGTGTTGTTGGGAGGCACTCATCTCCACGGCCTGGATCTTCATCTTCGAGCCTTGCAGCGGCCCAAGGTCACAGCATAAGGGTATCTGTTGTATGATGGATATCGAGGATGGTCTTTGTGGACTTCTTTCCAAGCTTCGTGCCAGTAGTTGCGAAGGTTGTTGACGAGATCTCCTTGAGCAATGATTGCTAGTACTCCCCGGTCCTTGTCGTAGGTGGCTTTGGCGATGACCTTCTTGGCGTGTAGGTCGTAGAGTTGTTTGTCCGATGTGCGATGTGATAAGTGAGTTGCGCCACTGTACTGCGAGTCTGCCTGGGATGTGAGAATGCGCTGCGCTGTCGTCAGGGCCATGTTGATCACCAAGTCTGTCTTGCCAAGGTATTTGGTTATCACGATTTTGTGCCATCCTCCTTTGTAGTGCTGTAGGCGGTTCCCATAGGCATCCCAATAGTGCAAAGGGTGCTTCCCCGAGAAGCTGGTGTATGCAAATCTCTCAAATGATTGTTGTGCATCCTGGCCTTTGAAAGTTAGCACTGTCACAGGGGAGAGTGTGAATCGCCGGCCTGCTGTGTAGTATCCATGTTCTTGTCTGGTTTGGTTTTCTACTTGTGCCTTTTGCAGAAGCCAATCTGTGATGCGCACTCTGTCTGCATAGGTTGCCTCTTGTGGCCATGATTTTATAACCATTTTCAAGCTGTTCTCCTTGCTTTCTCTGTCCACGACCAGTTCATGCGTGTAGTCTGTCATGCCCCTCAGGTCATCAATCTCGTCATCATGTCTGCGTGCTATGTCTGCTAACTTCTGCACCTGCTGCTGCAGGGCTTCCTGTTGGTTGCTGAGTTGGTCTGCTGAGCTGGCACCGCCAGCTTTGAGTTGCTCAAGGTCCTTCTGCATTTGAATGCTTAGTGCTTGCATTTGCTTCAGCAGCTCCTGGGCTTCCTTGTCAACATCTCTTTTGGATTTTCTTTCAGCTTTTTCGTCTTCTATGATGGTTTCTTTGAGTGCTCTGTGTGGTGTGGCTGCAATTTCGTAAAGTGCTTTTGAGGTTGCTGAGCCCCTTGTGCTCCAGATTCTTTTGGCGGGTATGTGCTGCCTAGTGGTTTCTTGCATCTGCTGTGGCATTTTCTGATCTGCTTCTTCAAAAGCTAGATTTCTTCGTTCTGGTGTCATTTTCTCATCTGTCTCTTGCATCTGTTCCCCTTCCTCCTTCTCATCAGGTTTTTCTTATCTCTCTCTTTGTGTTTGTCCTTGTCCTTCTCGAACAATGGCATCTTTACCTTTGTCGCCATGTCTAACTGGCAATGGCATCTGCCTGCATGGCAAAAATAGAAGTTTCCTAGCTCACGTTTCGAGCCCAAACCCCTGTCTTTGACATCAGTCTTTTCATCAATTGCTCCTGATGGACCGTCTGATACAATGGGCACTTGATCAGCGCCGGCCACAGGAAAGCCAGGAGCTATTAAAGCACGTTTCGCTTTCTCAACTTCCTGGGCTTCAGCTTTTGCCTTTTTTACTCCTTCGCTTTCTTTCACATCCTGACTGGTCCTTCTCTTAATAGAGAAGTAAGCGGGAGTCTCCAAATAATTCGGAGCATAGACAGCTGCTTTGAGGCTCTTGGGCACACTGTATGTCACTTCATACAAAGGGTTGGAGGACTTGACAGACCTGAGCAAAGCGCGGTTGTTCACAGTTACCGATCTCAAACTGTAAATTAAATCGCCAGGAGGCGATGTCTGAATGTTGTTCAGAATTTGCTTCTTCCTTCCAAGCTGTCCAAGTTCTGGGTCAACAGGCAATTGGAGATCACCAGGTGGAATGAAGGGGCGAAACAGAAAATTTTCGTCCTCAATATCAATTGGCACGCCAGGGCCAACAGCTTCAGAAGCTCCACTAGCCGAGCTGCTAGTAGGTCTCACTTCCATGTTGTGAACTGAAATTTGGCTGATTCCGCCTTCCACGAGATCAGCGTAAGTTGCCAATGCCACTCCCACTCCCATACCAAGGCCAGCTCTGTTCACGAGCTGGGGTCCGTGAGGCCCGTAGGTCGAACGGGCCACACCTCTGAAGAATCCTTGGTCAGTGCGGAGCAACTCGATTCCATTGATCGCCTTGGCGGCCATTGCGGCCTCATCAAGGCAGAATCCTTGTTCGGATACGCCCGTCATAACTACCTCTGGCAGTTCAAGTGGTAGCACGGGCTGTAGCAACCGCCACGGAGGGAGGTTCTGTCCTTGAAGCTGACCAGCTATCAAAACGTTTCCTCCAGGAGGCGGAGTTTGGCGAGAATGATTCGCGAAAGTTACTGATAGCACTCGAGGGAATTGGAAACCAAATAAGCGGATCATGATGTCGATGATGAGATCACCAAACGCCGACGGCGCACCCGCCATCGGCCTCAGCAATGGGTCTATGGCCGGTCGGATGTCCCTCAACCCAGGAGGGAGAAGGCCCTGCTCAAGTAGCAATGATGGGTGTAAGCCCATATAGCGACATGCTTGGCTCCTTGCTGCGGCGGTCATTTTGCATAGTACCATTGATGGAGCCAGCATTTTCGTCAAGCTCGAAGTATCGCTGAACATGGCCATGCCCACAGTTATTACTTCGGCGGTTCCAGCTCTTTCGGTTGTAAGATTCCAATAGCTCAGATATGCGCTAACAGTTGCAGCTGACTGAGGTACGTACATGACACCAAATTGAGCAGTAGGAAGTTGGGAGCACACTCTCCCATCGCTGGCAGGGTCTCAATGTTGTGTGATGCACGAAGCATGGACAGCACCAAACCTGCCTCGCAGCCTGCTGGATCTGGTAATGCTACAGCTAGAAGAGCAAGTGCTCTCTTAAGATTTGCAGCAGACACTGATGACCCAATTCCTTGCCCAATCAAGTTTAGCGGTTGACCGGGAGGCTGACCGCCTACGGGAGCGCCAGCTGCTTGAAGTGCTGCTTGTCCAAGCGGGAGTTGCGCTACGGTTGGCACTGTCCTTCTCGTGTTCAGCAATCTCACTTCTACCTGAGTAGAAAATTGGTATTGACACACGTCTAAAATGAGGCTTACGTTAGGAAATTGCATTCCCTGGGGAGCCTCTCTTGCGATTTCATCCACAAACTTTGGAGGCCTAACAAGCCTGTCAGGTGCACCGCCACCACCGGGTGCCACCGGTAATGACGACACAATTGCAGGAGACGACGCCAGTAGAATCGCAAAGCTCGGCGCCAACTCTTCCAATTGTTCAAGGTCAGTTTCGATGTAGATGGTTCGCCCTGAGTTAATCCCAGGGTCACACTCAAGGTAATCCGCAGATGCGGACCCCAACCGTCCACAATAATTGACATTCGCGAGTGCCCCGCTCCAGAATGTGTCTGTATGACTCGTCATAGCTGTTGTGGCAGAAACGTAATTTAACCAGATTCTGGACCACAAAGACGTCAAGCATACTTTTTGGTCTAGATTGATGCCAGCAGTAGTCATTGCAGCCTGCAATGTCGCAGTCCGCTCACTTTGATTATATTGTCGAGGTGGCAGCGCAGGCCCTAAGACTGACACAGGGCCTTCAGCAGCGTAGGCTGCGTAAGATGCAGCCATGGCGGCCACAGTCACTGGCATCTGAGGACGCATTGTAAAGCTGACTGAATCAGGCAAAACCTGTGCATCTTCAAATCTGACCACTCGAACTGCTCCGTGGCGTGAACCGATGGCATGCACACTCAACACCTGAGCATCAGACTCGTCGTTTGAACGAGCTGGCTTAAATCTCACCAACAGTCTGTTGAACAGTTTAAGAACTGTCCCTGCAGCGGCAATCATAGTCTGGATATCGAACTGTTGCCTACATTGAGCGGCAAATCCACGCATTTTCTCATATGCCGGAAGTCCCAATCCAGTACCTGCTTCGATAGAAGCGGGATCTGGCAATTCAAAGATCTGACTTTCAGCCACATCTGTGCCAGAAACCACACCTGTTCCTATAGTTTGGGCCATCTTGGTTCTACAACATCATTGCATTTAATGGCTTAGTTCATCTTCAACTAATTCACACTGACTCACATTGAAATACGTTAACAACGACAAATTACACCTTCCACTCAGTCACTGACCGCATAGCATTTGAAGTCATCTCCACCTCAACATCAAAACAGTGCATTTGGTTGCAACACACATGATCATTACAGCAAGTACTCAAAAACAATCACTGTCAACATGTTAAGCAGCGAAGCCACTTTTACACCGAGGCAATTCGGGCAGAGGTTCAAAAACCTTTCTAACGCCACTTCGATTTAGGTCGCACATCATGCAACATTTAACCAGAAATAATGTCACTACTATTTTCAAATTAATGTAATATAAATAATGCCCTATTTCTAACAATATGACGTTTTCAGCGACCAAATACATCAATGAGGCGATCTTTGGCTTCCACTAATAAGCGCATGGATTCGTTTGATCCTTTGCGGTCAGGATGCAAATCAAGGCTCCTGACCCTGAACGCTGACTCTATCAGCTTAGTGCTAACATTATGGCCGCGTTCACTGAGTCCCAACAGTGATAAGTCAAAGTGGTTTGGATGGAGTCCACTTGAGGATGCAGAAGAAGAAGGCCCTGGACGTCCACCATGATCTCGTGAGCTTCCACTGGCTTCACTGCGACCACCAGAGTAGAATTCGTCCCTTTCTGGGCGTCCTGGTGCCCCTGTCCTTGTTGGGCTCCTAGGAAGCTTTGAGTGCATCATCCTCAAGGTACACCTTTCCGGAGACGAAACATGGTGGTTTCGACAGCTAGTGCCATAACGGCACTCTCCGTGCCACGAGTAGTGGTGGCATATGTGGCGATCGCCAGCGACACCATCGCTGGCGCATCCATATGGACACTACTTATTATGCTTGACGAAGTGACATACCATGGTCACTACAGAGCCAAGACACTATGGGCACAGTAGAATTTCAATAACATAATATTATCAGTCCAGATCAAATCACATGCCAAATGAAGACAACAACTGCAGTCAAAATCAAATGATCACGATCACAATGAGTCCCGGACACATGAAAGCACTGTAGAACTCGCACGGCCTGGCAACAGAACTAGAATAAGTGCAATTTAAAGAAATAAATCAGCTAAACACGCAAAATCAAGCCCTGCCTCGATCTGCCAATCAACGCACAGAATCAGTACCTGACAGCGTGCGCAATAACCCAACAACCCAAAACCTGGACTGAATGACACAATTAAGTGTCTTTAGGAGGAAATCTGGGTAACCCAAGCTAACTTAACTATAGCTAATCAATCTTGCTAAAGAATGATGTGAGCTATCGTTCACTATAGCTCATCTATCATGGTAAGGAATGATTGGAGCTACAATGTTCTATAGTTCATCAAACTTGGTAAAGAATGGTATGAGCTATTATTAACTATAGCGAATCAATCGCGGCAAGGAAAGACTCAGTAAAAATGTGCACGTTTTTTTGGCAGCGCACATGGATGTGGATCTCCAAATGTCGGCATATGCCGACCATACCCCAGGAAAGAAAGGAATACAACGATAGAAAGATA
The DNA here is from genome assembly GCA_009767595.1 of Symbiodinium kawagutii. Classification (NCBI taxonomy): domain Eukaryota; class Dinophyceae; order Suessiales; family Symbiodiniaceae; genus Symbiodinium; species Symbiodinium kawagutii. The sequence continues at coordinate 190,559 of VSDK01007430.1, read as the reverse complement.
TGACAGGGTAGATCTTAGCTCTCTCCAAGTCAATCCCTTTTGTTCCCAATGTTCCCAAGGTTATTATGATTCGCTCACCCTGACGCGCTTGAGCAACAGTCAGCCTCCAAGCATGCCGCATACACACGAAAACAATCAAAGCAAAAAATTTGGACAAATTGACCGTTGAACCTGTCCTGTTTGAACCTATCAAACCGATGTGTCAGCCGATGTGTTCTTCAGGGACGTACCAAAAACATAGCAATGATGAGCTATAGTAGACTAGTTTATGAGAGTTGTCTTCCCCTCCTCTTCTTCGCTTCTCTTCTTCACACTGCGTGACAGCATGCCCCACTGGATGCGAACCGTATGCAAAATAGAATGCCAGGCTATCACACTATGTCCAGACCGTACTCTGCCTCTGCCTTGCCTGGTGCTTTGACTTTCACCGCACTCTCTGGAAAGACAAAGCCCTCCAGGACCAGGATCCCGTAGGAGTGAAAGGGGCCGAACCCGCGTTTGATGTCATCTCCGTAACCGAGCAGATCTTTCTCACGCTTGGAGAGAGTGGAAGAGAGGATGCTGTGGTCGCTGGATCGGACATCAGTGCACCACGCAGACTCGTCGCTTGAAGTCCTTGATAGAGACAGCGATAAGCGGGCGATGGCTCTGATCCAATCTTTGCTGCTACTACTTGGCTTTGACGCGCGCAGCGCGGCCTGAAAGCAATTTCGAGGCCTTCACCAATGCATTCGTTGGCGCTACTTCCGATGGCATATAGTAGAACGACAAGACTTTCAACAATGAGCAGTCAAGTATGAGCAACGTCAGCAAGAGCATCACACAGCGAAGCCGAAACCCTTTGGACCTGGCTTGTGATGGCTGAATTGCCGCAACTGCATCTGCGATGGCTGCCACCCTGCAGTCATCGGAGAAAACAACAGGCGGGCAAACTTGAACGATGCCACCACGGATGCTTCGATGAATTTTGGCGCTTCGTAGTCGCAGATTTACGCTTTGACCGATACTTTGACTCATAAATTCATAGCGCGACCAGAACTACGAGAACTTTGTCGCGCCGGTGTAGGTATATAATTGAAACATGCTAAGTGCTGTTGAGAAATTCAAGCCCCTGTCTTCCAACTAAAGCTGAATCAACAAGGCACGCATCAGCTGTCAAAGTTCCCCCAGAGCTGAAGCATGCAGACCTGCCATAACCTGAACCTAAAGCACAGGCCGATCAAGCTAACCGCAAGCCCATAGCTAACACTGAAGCACAAGTAAGGAAGTCAAACATCCGTGCTCTTCCTGCTCGAGCCAAGGGGGAACCAACTGAACTCTAGTGACCACACTAACCATCCCCCCAAACCAAGGAAACCAAAACCATCGAACCGGGGAGGAGACAACCAATAATCACCAGTTGACCAAGAGGAAACTTAAACCAAAAGCAAACCACACCAAGACTGAAGCAATCTCAAGAGGTTTCAACAACATGTCAACTGGCACACTTCTTGATTTGTGAGAGTGAACATATCTGAATGGTACACTTCTCGGTTTGCGCAAGGCCGCAGTGACTTTTTGGCGTTGGATGGCTGACACCAGTGTCTCAGGTCATATGCTCTCTGGCCTGTACCAGCCATAGCTAACTATAGCTGATCAATCTTGGTAAGGAATGATGAGCTGTAGTTAACTACAGCTAAGCAATCGTTATGCGGAATGATAAGAGCTATCGTTAACTATGGCTAAAGAATCTTTGAAAGGAATGATATGAGCTATAGTTCATTATAGCTAATCAATCTTGCAAAGGAATGATATGAGCTAGCGTTAACTATAGCTAATCAATCGTGATAAGGATTGATATGAGATACCGTCAACTATAGCTACTCAATCTAGTAAGGAACGATATGAGCTATAGTTATATAATTGTAGCTAATCAATGGCCGTAAGGAATGATATGAGATATCGTTAACTATAGCTAATGAATCTTGGCCAGGAATGATATGAGCTATAGTTCATTATAGCTAATCAATCTTGCAAAGGAATGATATGAGCTAGCGTTAACTATAGCTAATCAATCGTGATAAGGATTGATGTGAGCTATAGTTAACTATAGCTAATCAATATTGGTAAGGAATGATATGAGCTATAGTTCACTATAGCTAATCAATGGCCGTAAGGAATGATATGAGCTATCATTAACTATAGCTAATCAATCTTGGTAAGGAATGACATGAGCTATAGTTAACTATAGCTAGCGAATCGTGGTAAGGAATGATGTGAGCTATCATTAACTATATAGGTAATTCATCTTGGTAAGGAATTATATGGACTATCGTTAACTATAGCTAATCATTTGTGGTAAGGAATAATACGAGCTACAATTAACTATGGCTAATCAGTCTTAGTAAAGAATGATGTGAGCTATAGTTAACTAGGAATATATGGGCATAGTCATTATAACTACCTGTAGTAAAGGCTAGCAATGGGTGACTTGGCAAGTGAATCTGGATTACTCAACTATAGTAGGTTAAACCAACTATAGCACTGATGTTGTTGGTTAGTTGAGGAGTAGCCTCCAATTGGTTAGTCAATCTTTGCTGGCTATAGTATTGTTAACAAACTATCATAGGCTTATCATTGGCTGCAAACCAATGGGTCGTTTGGTTGAACCAACTACAATTGGCTAGTTGGTTCTAATCAAGTGTTATTTCATGTATAGTTGAAATAGGTCAGAATGAATTTGCGATTATCCTTCAATCATTTGTAGGTTGTAACTATAATTAATCAATAACCCACTAGTAACTGGTTAGTGACCATGGTTTTTAAATACCATAAGTGGGGTTAGAGCACCTAAGAATTGCTTCTAACCTACTAACCACTTACTAAGTGCTTTATCAATCAGGGTTCGGATGCACGGGGTTGACTGCTGGATTTGATCCAAAGTTTACAGATAAAATAGACCTGTAAAGCTGGATGTTCGTTGAACTCTTGGTTTCTCAAGCCAGGACTTGGGGACCCCAAATCTTGGATGATTTATTACGATAAATGATTCATCAACAGGATGATAACTGGAGGTACCCATTAAGAAACCATCAGTTGCTGGTTTACTAAGTATTAAGAACCCTGTGGTTGCTCCAACCGTTGGGGATGGTTGATTTACTGCTGGATGTAAAGTTGTTTGTCATTCAGCCAGGAATTGTGAAGTAAAACAATGACTATGGTTCACTACACATGACCTCGTTCATTGGGTGCCAACCAAAAATGAACAGTAGTATCGACCATGCATGATGATTGTGCTCAACCAACGAATGAGACGAACATGCCCACAGCAGCGGTTCACTGCTTGATCACCACTTTCCAGATAGAACCAACATTTCGTTTTCTGGCCAGTCAATCTTCAATTAACAGATTTGGGGCCACTTGGGAGCGTCCATAAACATTTACTGTACCAGAACTTGGGAGTTTAGGTTGGCTTCGAGACCATTTTTTGCTTCAGCAAACACGAAGTGCCAGAAACCACACATGGGGGAACATACACCCAACATCAACCATCCAAAAGACATCATTTCCTTTGTAGTGAAACCACCAAAAACTTGGGGGTAAACAGTCTTTGGACGCATCTACATGTGAAACCATTTTTCCCGAGAGCAAAAGCAATGAACTTTGCTGCTCGGTTGTGTAAACACCTACGTGGTGATAAAACAGCCATGGTCCCACGCCAACTTGGGTAGCTTGCCAGCACAATTGCTGAAGATCGCAATTGCTCCTTCGCTCCCCCTTTCAACCGGGATGCCCCCGGCTCCAAATCGCTCCTTCCCAACCAGCAGCCAAATGAGCACCTTTGCTGGTCAAAACCTACGGAAAAATGGCAGCATTTCTCGGACTTGGGCCACCAAACATGGCAGCCCAGGCGTCATACCCTGGATACGCATGCTGAGGTGGCGGCGCCTTAGTGGACGGGGCCCGGAGATCGTAAACTGGATCTGGGAAGAAACAAGCATGTGCTATGCGTAGATGTATATATGCGTGTATATAAATTTCTTTATATATGTGTTTACATATATATATATATATATGTCTATATGTGTGCATATATACTAATGTATGTGTCTATGTGTAAATGAATATATAGATATGTATATATATTTCTATATGTGTGTATAAATGTGCAAATATATACATATATGTATATATATATGTATTTAAATAGATATATTGATACAGTAAATCAAAATGTATGAATCTAGCTTCAGGAGGCACTATGGTTCTTGATGTCTTATATCGTTACCTACGAATATTCAACGAGAGATCCATCGACATGCAGTGCCTGCATAGTTGCAAACACTCCAGAAACCGCAACTGTTGGGTGATCAAATCCCTGGTGAAACCATTGGAACCATGGCTGGTAGCCGAGCTCCTCACTCTCCAGTCCGGCGGCTGCCTCGATGGGGGCTATGCAGCGCCAGCCATCCCAAGTGAGCCCTGCTGAGGTTGGCTTCAAAGTCCAACTGATCATGGACATGATCATAATGGCAACACTTCAGATGTGCCATGGTTTGAATGATGAACAAACATATTTTGAAAGAAAACTATATATAACTGAAACAAACCTGCAATCACACTCAATCACATCTCGCCGCTTCACATCAAAACGACTTACTACGAGACAGGACGACCTGACCCAACCACCTCGTCAGCTAACGGTGCAACATCCATGAAAATGATAACTTTCAAAGAGTTCATCAAACTCCGCCAGCTCAACCGTTAGGTGTTTCTCAAGTCATAGGGGTACCCGCAAATCATCCAATATCAACATATATATTAACCATCTACAGTAAAAAAAAGTTAATCATCAGCAAGAAACCAAGCATAACTTTGGGCTCCCCAGGTCCTGGCGGGCCCGAAACCACCAGTTGCCACGGATTCCCCCCTCCAAAACGATCCCTCCCAGCTGGTCTAGCAGCTCCCCTGGGCATCACACCCGGCTCGGTCCAAGATCTGAGGAGCGACGTGGGTGGTGCCATGCTGTGTGGGTCCCACCACCAGCGGCTTCATGGCAAGCACATCACCGGTGTCACGGCTTCGCAAACCAACCACTCAGACCCAGTAAAATCCGTCCGTTGGAATCACCACCCGGTGTGGCATCGGGCGTGCCACATTGCTAAGGGCAAAGATTCAGGTGGGACGTCAGAATTACACGTGTGGACTCTGCACTGTGATGGCCACTACCAATTCAACCTACTTATGATAGCCAAAATAGACCACAAAGAGGTGCATGCAAGATCGACGCTACATGTTCCCAGCGGGTTTCTCCTCGTTGGCTATGCATGACAGCCCCTGTTTGAACAAGGTACGCTGATACCAGAGTCACATCATGAGCGGCCGGACACTGAGCATGTTTCTGCGCACATATCACGGATATAATACAAATGCATGTCAAACGAGCCATCTCATGAGCCACCACTAACCACCATGAACCACCACCAACCACCATTAACCACCATTAACCAATAAACACGCCCTTTACCATCATCATTTGCCACCTGTGCCAGCTTTGACGCCGAGACAGCAATACCGCCTCTTGAAGAAGAGATTTGGCCCGGGCAATGGCGTCAAGTGAACCAATCAAACCTCACGGAAGGCAAACGATTGGTTGATATGGGTTGTATGGTTCACATATAGTTGGGGTCAAACCTCAATTGAACCAATCAAACCTCAAGTGACCTCAATCAACGACTCAGAAAAATAATCCGCATATGGTTGCGGGTCAAGCAAGTGGATATTTTATAAGGGATAGTACAGAACCAACAACCCAACAACGGCTGTAATCATCAATTTTGTAGGGGATACTAACCAAACAATAATAGTCGGCAGTACAGTGGCCAATGATGATTCGTGTTATTGACAATATTAACCATATTGATTCATATTGATTACTATCATTAATGATGATTGATACATGATTATCAGGTTGATTACTATTAAGCTAAACGGTAGAAGTATAATGACTAAACAGGTTTAATTAACAATGATTGTTGGCCAGTGTTGATGATTGATGTTGTTGGTGTTGAGTAATTGACCCTAGTCGACCAGCTGATTGTGACTGTATAAAACTGTATCACATACCAGCCCCCGATGACCATCATGTAGCAGCTGATTATTGTAAATTAAGCATTATTAACAGTCATTAACCCGCTGATTGTTGAGGACTATGACCAACCCATAGCTACCAACTGTGGCCAAGAAGGGTATTTGTGCCATGGAAATATCGAGTCCAGCTATGATAGAACCAAGGTAGACATCCCCGACGAACAAGAGCAGCATTTAGTTGCTCATGACCCAGCTGCGATATCAACAGAAGGAATCAGCTAGTGCTTGCTGTCAAACGAAGTAGAATAGATTTTGGAACTCCAGAGGTCTCCAAGGAAAGGAATACATAGATGATAAGAAACATGAGTAAATTATCATGGACACCAATGGAGAGAATGACTATGCACATCTGATCCACCAAGTAATTAGCTCGTGCACATGCTTGTTTTGAGGGGAGCCTTAATTACTCAGCCGTAGCGACAAAACACTATGACCGGTCATTGATGGCTGCACCAAAGGTCATGATAAATGTTCTCGGGATATCCAGAAAACCCTAATGCAAAGGTAGGATTAATCAATCCCCCCCAGCCCTCCTCATCCCTGGACCCTGGTCCTTACTAAAGTTAATTAGGTGTTCATTTCACCCCCAAATAAGATAAGTTCACCCAAAAATCCCCCCAGTTAATCAAACCCCGCTGGATCCCCAGATGTTTTTGAAAAATTGTTGTTTAATTAGTCTTAAATTAGTTTTAAGTAGTTTGCTTATTAGTTTTATTACTACTCATGGCTGGTGGGCTCAGATTTCCAAAAAAAGTCTACGTGTTTTTCTTTATTACCCGCCTTTTTAAAATCTATTAAAAAAACATTTTTTTAGAAACTCACAAAGGGTACCCCCCACAAGCCTGGAACCTCCCAATTTAAAAACATTTGAAATCAATTTAAAACCGATTAAGATCAATGTGAAAGCAATTGAAATCAATTAAGAAACAATTGAAATCAATTTGAAAACAATTGAAATCAATTTAAAAACAATTGAAATCAATTTAAAAACAATCTAAATCAAATTAAAAACAATTGAAAACAATTTAAAAACACTTGAAATGAATTTAAAAACAATTGAAATCAATGAGGGTGCGTTTATTTGGGGGTGGTCACTTTTGGGCGACCTATAGGGGGGAGGGGGGGTTGATTAATCCGGGGTATGCATTAAGCAATCCTTGCTTCACTTTTTCGCTCAAGGCACGAACGATTTGCACATGGATGCTGAGACCGAACCATGGATGGATCGTCAAGCGAAGTACCCAACTGACCACCTGGGTATCACCCTGAGCCGCTGACGTACAGGCGAGGGGTCGAGCTGATTGTTCACGTCAATCTTCGCTCCACTCTCTCCTCAAGGGATGGCATGAGTCAGGATATGAATTGCGATTGCTGTCCATCAGTCAAACCACAGAATAACCAGCGATCTACCAGTATTGTCCATGGCATGAGCCATACGGTTACACCATGAGTCATCCACAGGTTGACCTGGAAGGTGTAAGATGTCTGGCTATTGGCAGCGACCCTTCAAAGCTTAGCAAGGGTCTGTACATATCTACAGACACACACACACACACGTAAACGTATGTGTACATGTATATGCATATGTAACATATGCGGTTTGGTCTACTACTGTATGTCTCGTCATCTGCACAAGTAAATGAATACACAATTATATACATTATGCAACACTATGTATCTGCATGCAAATCTTCATCTGCCCTTTTTCACATCTGCCAACCCTCTAAATCGCTGCAAAGCGGCTCTGTAGTCGTTGCACCGTCTCGCCTCCTTTCCCTATCACCTGGCTCTGCAAATGGTCATTATCCTTCCCTTGCAATGTTCAAGGTGGTTCAAGCTGGCGAGGCGGTCTACTCTTAACCACTCTGAGGGATACTAAAAGCAACAACTACTGAGGGTACAACCAACAAGTGAACGCTTGATCGACAAGCAACTCTCGTGGGTGCTCGATCATATTATATGGAGCGATTTCATTCACCATGAGTCGTTGCGAAAGTGATAGACATAGTGGGTGCCCCGTCAAGAGCATCACGGGGTACCCACCTTCACCAACCTGAAAGCCACCGTGCACCGACATCAGGGAGACCAGTACAACCAGGGGAGTCATCCACTTGGACGCGCGCTGTCAAACGTTGGGATGCTCTGGGAGTCTATGCGTTGATTCAGTACTGATGCAAAATTTACGGGTGCATATACAACCATACAAACCTGTCCATGTGATTGTATGAAATTCGACAATGTTGTAGGATATTGCCTGTGTCATTGTATGTATACATTAAAATTTATTTGTATATATCATATAAAGTATATCATGCATGTACTACGTAATATATAATAAATGATCTACATAATATACATACTATATGAGATATATAGTATATCTCCCGCATATTCTAAAAGATCTAATCTATCATATATAGATAAAATGTCTAATGATACTAGATTTCCACTAGTAGATACTTATCAGATACTAGATACACCAATGATTACATCAACGATAGTAGATTTCCCCTATATATGATGCTTTCTCAAAATAGGGACCCCCCAAATAATCCCATGTTAACCATTTATAGTAATAAACCAACCATTGTTGGGTTTCCCTATTTCAACAAACCACCATATATAGGGGAAAATTATTATCCATAAAATAAATGGTAATGAATTAAATAGCATCGATTTAATATGTACTGTTAATATTGTCAGTACCATTTATAGTTCCCTATAAATGGATATAAATGGCAAACATGGATGTATTTAAAGTAAATCATGCTGTTATAGTTATTAATATCATTTATTTAAATGGATTTCTATTAATAAACCCTGTACCCCTGGTTCCCCTATCATTAACCATTGTGAAATTGTTTTCCTTATTATTGTTTGGTCACTATCCCCATTCCTGGTTGGTTAATATTGACCCATGGCCATATATAGCTGGTATATTCCCTATAATTGTTACTTATCATCCCCTATTCTTAACCACTAACCAGCTATTCTTGGTTAGTTAATATTGACCCATAAGCCATGCATGGACTTCTTAACTGGCCAGGGAGACGCGGCCCACCATGGACAGCGGGATCTCCACCCTAGGCTCTCCAGCTGCACCCACATCAGAGGATGCGACGGTTGGTTGCGCAGCTACCATCATGGCTAATTAGTAACCTTTGATAGGATATAGATACTGGTTGGTACTTTCAACCCCGTTGAAAAATATTCGTCAACCAACCATTTGGGAATTCTAGGGAAAAAAATGTTTGACACCACCAACCAGTGTATATCATGGATGATGATAACTGATGTTAATGATCATTATTGGTATCTAGTGCTGATAAGAGGTATATCGTGGAACACTAATGATGCTATTGATTATTCTTATGTTCGTGTGCTATTCGGCATGGCAAGAAACAGCATTTGGTATATCATCATGATTTTCACGGTATATCATCATGGTGAGTAATTATTAGCGCTCAACAAATCTTGATAATTATTAGTGATCAATCATGGTAGTGACTATGATTTCCTCAATACCAGAATTGGGTTATCATGGCCAATGATTGACTATAATTCACACTAACCATCAGTCAACGATCAATGATATGATAGTGAACAATGGCAAATGATGGTGAACCATCGGTATTAATGGTGAAACATCAGTTGATACAGCAATCGCTAACACTTGATAACCATGGTTGATCAATGGTTCAGAATAGCTGCTCAGAATGGTTTGTAAGAATGGGTGATCAACAAGACTCTTCTAATCATTCTAAGCGGGAAGGTTGTTGCTGCCATGGCTAATACCTGCCATGGCTAATCAGCGTTAAGGATGGATAAGCTTGGTCAATGAGATGAAACGAGCCGAAGCGGTCGATGGGAGCTCCAAGTTCTTAGGGGACGGTCATCCCATAGCCCCCGTGGAGTTGCTATCAACTCGATGGGCGTGGAGTTGTTACCAATGTACATGGTCAAAAGAAAACCACTGTACCAGGCATGCGGGGTCCAGGAAATAGCTTAACATTATATTCTAGCCACTGGTTCTCCAGCAACCATACCTACTCACCCCCATCAACTTTGAAAACTGGAGATCCGGGAGGCCCCTCCTACAGCTTACCTGGCCAGTACTAAATCCACGCGGGCCTTATGTTAATCCGTAATAGTCTGATCCGCGGTAACACCCACAAAAGGTATAATCCATAATCCGCGCGTAACCGGTAATCCGGCATGTGCTTGCCGGGGGCTTTCACCAACAAGCTGGCGCATCTGCTGGGTTTAAAAACATCACAGCGCAAGTCAGCAAATCCTTGGAAAGACAAAAACGCGCTTCAATATAGGTCAATCCCAACGGAAGCAAGGCCATCAAGCTCATGACAGGCACGGCCGGTGTGGAATAAACAATGTTGAATAAACATCTCTTGCCTGGGTCTCACCATTCCAGACTCCCTGTCAATCCAGAAGAAGAAAAACAACGAACATGAATGAATCGAATGAACATCTCTGGTCTCACCATTCCAGACTCCGTGTAAAGAGATGCCCATCAAAGCGGATGGACAGACGACGAGAAAACAAGACAAAGATGAATGAACATCTCCTGTCTGGGTCTCACCATTCCAGACTCCCTGTGAAGAGACGCCCATCCATCAAGAGGGGACAGGAACGGAGACAAGAAGGATGAACATGAACATCTCTTGTCTAGGTCTCACCATTCCAGACTCCCTGTCGAGAGACGTCCGTCTAGCGATAAGAAGAGGAAACAAGGACAAACATGACGGAACGTCTCCAGTCTGGGTCTCACCTTTTCCAGACTCCCAGAATTGAAATCAGCTTCTAGACAACTCACAGCAAAGGGCAGACAAGAAATGGGATTCGTCGGAGGAACAACTTTCCGAACATCTTTGGAAAATTTGAGAATCAAGGGTACCAAGTCCAAGCATATGTTTTGGGAAGCTTTGGGATTTTCAAGAATCTGGCGCGGAGCAGTCCCCGACCTTCACCTTCTTCTCTGACCCCAGCTCCCGGCGTGGCTCAAAAGTGGTCTCAACCTTCTCAACGTCTGGCTCTGGTTCGTTTTTCGCCTGCCATCAAATGAGTCGAACTTGTTCCAGAAAAAGTATTTAATGATCAGACACCAATGTAGCAGGGAACTAGCCAATATATGCGCAAACCCATTCCGCCACGCAACCCGTCGACCTGAGGAAACTTCACAGGAACAAGCTCTGTGAACTCGTCAATCCACTCTGGTTTCCTTGGACTGCCGACCTGCAAGCACAAAGCCCAGAACACGGCCCAGCCGTAACTAGTGTTCTTGAATGGTCCATGTCCAATAATGATACCATGACAAGCCCCCTAAAGACCACTGTGGCTGTAGAATGTATCTTTCGGGGTTTCCAACCAGCAGGAGCATATCTTCTTTTATGGAAACCCGCAGCTTACCGAACGGCCTACTTGTAGTTGATGTTCATTGCCCTCCAGGGAAAAACTATTATTATGGGAAGCCCCATGTGGATTTCTTCCCCTATATAATGCACCGTTGGGGGCTTGCATTCTTGAGATTCCAATCTCCGCAACGGATCTTCTGTAAGGACAAGCTTAACACCCGCAGTAACTGTCGGTAGTGTTCCTTTCGCCCAGGACTACTATTACTCACCCAAACACAAATGGAAAGCCCCCTGTTGACTACTGTGGCTCTAGAATGCATCTTTCGGGGTTTTCCACCCTGCGGCCGCAACGGGAACACATCTCTCTATGGAAAAGACACGGACCACCCCACGGCCCAGCTGCAGTCAATGTCTATGATTTGTCTGCGTCTCATGTAAGATGAATACCATCAGAAGCCCCCGCTAACTATTTCGGCTGTAGAATGCATTGTTGGGGGCTTTCAACCCTAGGGCCGCGATCTCGGAAGTGTATCGTCTGCGCGGCAAAGCCCGGCACACGACCCAACTATCTTCAATATACTTTTTTTATCCACCAATACTACTTCCCCAAAAAAAACAAGGAGGAACCCCTTCAACCTTAAGAACTGCGCTCTCGGGAGCATATCTTGCCCAGGCAAAAGCCTAGCCCATGACCCAACTGACATTAGTGTCCTTTTTCGTCCATTATGTACCACCAATCACAAGAAACAATGGAAAGCCTATCGACGAGGATTACCCGAACATGTCCCAACTGCAACTAATATCCCTTTATTTGTCCAGCCACGGTCCCTACACAGGAAGCCCCGCGTTGACTACTTTAGCTCTAGAAAGCATGCTCAGGGGTTTCCAACATTCGTCATAATGTCTGATGAATGGCCATCCATCCGTACAAGTGCATCTTAGCGTGGTCCCTGACCTTCACCTGCAAGCACAAAGCCCAGACCACGGCCCAGCCGTAACTAGTATTCTTGCATGGTCCACGTCCTTTCCCCCCAATGTAGAACTGATACCGTGGCCAGCCCCTTAAAAACCATTATGGCTGTAGAATGTATCTTGTGGGGTTTTCAACCAGCGGAAACATATCTTCTCTTATGAAAGCCCGCAGCTTACCGAACGGCCTACTTGTAGTTGATGTTCACTGCCTTCCAGGGAAAAACTAATACTATGGGAAGCCCCATGTGGACTTCTTCCGCTATATAATGCATCTTTGGGGGCTTGCATTCCTGAGATTCCAGTCTCCGCAACGAATCTTCCTGAAGGACAAGCTTAACACCCGCCGTAACTGTCGGCAGTGTTCCTTTCGCCCAGGACTACTATTACTCACCCAAACAAAAATGGAAAGCCCCCTATTGACTACTGTGGCTCTAGAATGCATCTTTCGGGGTTTTCCACCCTGCATCTTTAGCTCTAGAATGCATGCTTCGGGGTTTCCAACACTTATGGTAGTGTCTTGATAACTAACCACTCACCCATACAAGTGCGTCCTAGCGTGTGACACTTCCCTGGGCCCTATCATTTCCGCCTCCCAAGTCTCCTTTGTCTTGGAATTCTCTGCAGCCGCCTGCTCTTTGTAGCCGGCCTTTTCCTAAAAGGTTGCTGTGACGGAGCTCAGCAGCCCCGAGAACATGTGGTGCACACCGGCTTTACAATCCCCGATGACAATGAATCCACTTGGGTCTCAAGAAATCTTTCTGGGAACTGTAACAACTAGACGCCCGAACAAATCAGCCCAGACACTTCCGCAGACAAGGCTTTCCAAGCTTTGCCGCCTTCTTTGGGGTCCAACTTCATCGCTGCCATGAAGACTTGGAAGGCGTTGGCGCGCCCCTTTTTGGGCAGCCCAGGCACTGTGCGAACCATTGTCACCGAGAAACGGCTGAGCTGTGAGCCAAGTCTCGGAATGAATGCATCTCTTGGGGAGCTTCAACCCTGGGAGCCCACACCCTAATCCGTAAACCGATACTCGGCAATCCGCCAAATCATTAAGGATTAGTTTAGTACAGTCTAGCTTACTGGTTCGGGACTGGGATTCCCCCAGAGCATCCCGGAGATTTTCGTTGGCAGTTGGCTGTTGCATTACTTTGGCCAACGCTTAACTGGTGCGAGGGCCTGACCCCCACAACTGGTTAGCTAACTGACCTGTGCCTTTCGTGGTGATAGCTGGGCGACTTGACCCACCGTAATGTCTCAGCCACTGAACCCAGGTCCACTTGTTTCGCCACGGCGAGTTGACCTGGCTGTTCATTCATGGCTTGTTTCGCCCATGATTTCCCCCACTCCCGGCCACCGCCCACGGGGTCTCTGGGGAAAAGCGACGTCTCTTCACTGTCCATGCGGTTTCGTGGTGCAATGTCGGGACGAGGCTTGTCCTGGCAGCTCAAGCTGGCGAATGACTTGGTGCTGGCACTGGTTGACCGTGGGTTAAGCAAGGTAGTGATTGTTGATCAGGGTTACCCATGGTTGACAGCAAATTGTGATGGTTAATCCACTTGTTGACAACAAATAGTGATGGTTACTCATGGCTCAGCATGGTCAAGCATTTATTTGTGTCTGTGATGAAGTATGTTGTGTTTTGTTTATTATTGTTTATTAAAGCGTAATGATGGCTATTCGCGACCAAACGTGGTGAAACATGGTGACCCTCCGTGGTTCTTCGAAACGCCTGTCGAGATTAGTTCAACCGCCTGAAATGTGCTTTGCTTGCTGACGCTGGCAATGCAACCATCACTATCCTGGTTGGTGGTTTCAACCCCTATGAACCTACAGAGGGTTCCAATGGTGAAATGGACTGCTGTGACATCTGCAACTGAAACCTATGCAAGCCGTTTTGCCAAATGCAATGTCACGACGACTTTGATGTTCTCGTCGAGGAAAAGATTGGTTTTGTTCACTGGAAAAGAAGAAGGCGGACCATCAAGGCCGCGCAAAGGTCGTTGCCACGCCAGCCGTGATGATGATGTGCCAACTCAACCGTCGGAACACCACCGCCTCTGGTCTTATGACAGCTTAGTAAACCTCACTTAAAGTTTCAAAGATCCTACTCCTCGAGTTAAATGTGCGAAAAATCCCGATACAAGTGAAAACTCCTGGACTGATGGCAAACCACCCCGTCCTCCACCAGGCTGTTTATCATCTTCCTTGCCGTTTCCACCTGGGCACCAGCCGATAGCTACACTACTTTCGCAGTTTCAACTGCTTTTGCCCAATTCGGCAGCTGGATGTGCACTTCCGAAGCACACGGTATGTGGGATACTCGATTCGCCCCTGCCTCTGAAAATACATTCACTAACGAGCTGTAGAGCTGTAGAGCTGAGGAAGCCAAAAACCAACTTCACTTTTGCAAGTCTGAGTAGTTCTAGCGGATGAACTTGTTTTGTCCCAAAACACCGTCAGGGTGCCTGTGGATGGTAAAGCCTTGGGAGCCAAACTTATGTAACAAAGAGGATGAAATTTGGGAAAACCAATAGGTTCATCAGAGTTTATCATTATAATCATTATAATCATTATAATCTCTTTGCAAAAACAGCTTGGTTCATCACCAGCCACTGGGCTTCGACAACCATCACTACGAGATCTGCCAAGCCACCTGCTCTGGTTTGCCTCCCAAATACACACGGCAAACTTCCTGGTGAGCGCTGCCCGTCCGCTGTTGGGTCACCCAGTGCCCTCACCAGCTCTAAAAACCAGGTGACCAGCTGCAGATTTATCGAACAAGTCCCATCAACAAACGAGCAACACAATTGATTGAATCCGACAAGGAAAACAAGAAGGAAACCAGCACATCTGAATGGCGATCGGATTCATCTCTTACTCGTACCAAATGATGCAAGAAACTGGTCGGCATCAAGCGGCAAATTCTGTTGGTACCCCGCAACAAAGGCAAGTTTCAAGGCTCACTGAGAGGTGAAACCGTGCGTTCGAAACGTAAATCCGTGGCAACCGCTGATTGTTTGGAGTGGCAACCGTCAAAAGTTTGTCGTCAACCACAGAGTTGGTGAATGCCTAGCCATATACACGTATGTCTCAAAACATACATATATGTTGTACTTGATATATATATATATATATATAACTATATATATACATGTATTCATACTTATAGATTGATAGGTACAAATATGTCCGACTGTATGCGTATATGTAATAATACATAAAACTATATATCTATATGTGTGTGCGTATGGGTGTTAAAGCCATTTTGGGTATATAGATGGGAATCTTGATGCATTGTACCACATGTTTCACCAAAAATATCCTTCCACGTAATCTGGAAGCAAAGCGTATGTACGTGTGCATGCGTGTTTATATGCTGAACATCTAGAAGATCGATGAACAGCGGGTTCCGCGTTCCAACCGTCAAGCTCCAAAGTCGCCTTCCCTTTTCACCTTCCGAAAAATCCGTGGAGCACTCAACAGGAAGCGCAACTTCCGCTGCCAGTGTTCGATGCTACCAGGGCCACCATTTCAACTCAGGTGGTTGTACCCCACCACCATCTACCAGCCAGGTTTTTATCACGCCATGAGGCCATGCCGGCCATGCCATTGAGGCCGCTGGTGGAGCTGCTTGGCGCGCCTCCAACTTTTCAATTTTCACCTGGGCTCCACTTCGGGCTCGCACCTGGCGCTAAAGCGGCCCAAGGCCATCCGAAGTTGGGGAGCCGGTGTTAAGTGTCAAGGCTTGAGATATGAGATCCATCTGTAGATACATATATATATATATATTTACTTGTTAAGATAACATGTCTATATATAAAAATGAATAGAATCATAGAGAGAGAGAGAGATAGAGATAGAAAGATCGATATAGAGATGTATTGATATGGATATGATGGTTGACAATGATTGAGGACGGACGATTTGGTAAAGTTACCAAAAAAGTACTTAAAGCCTCTTATTCAGTAGATCGAAGATTCAGATTGAACTTGCAATATGTCAAACTCCTAAGCATCAAACTGCTTCATTGCAAGGCTCCAGAAAACAAACATTCACAAGCAACCAGCTGGGTTGATGCTTCTCCCCTATCATCAACCATATCACCATAGAATTCACCATCCACAGGTGCCCAACCAGCTGGCTTCACCCATCGCCTCAGAGATTTGATGTCCACGAGAACCGATGATACGCCCAGCCACTGCGATGGGGAATTCCAAGCGCTCATCTGGGCGCGGGGATCACCGGCCGTTGTGGCAAAGCTCATCGTGTGGGTCTTGATAAATCAACCATTTTTGCGGGTTCCCATGGGTTCCCTATGGGTTCCCTATTTTTAGCAGAAACCACCATATAGATATGGCAGTGGGTCAGTTCACCCCGGACCCGGTTGGTTCCCCCTATCATTAAGCATTGTTTTCCTGTTGTTGTTAGTGATTATCCACCATGATTGGTTGGTTAAAGCCTTGACCAAGCTCGCCATATCTTGCTGGTGCCTTCAGCACCAGCACTCTGCGTCCTAAGCTCCACACCCTCTTCTCCTGTCCTCGGTGTAGCTGCGACGCGCTTCCCGCAGCGGGAACAGCAGAACCGGCTTCCCATGATACGTCGTGGCCGATGGTAGATGGATGGTTGAAGATCATTGATATATGGTCATATGCTACATATATGGATATATATGATAAGTCATGATACGTCATGATATTGGCATGTGATAAGTTATGATACTTCATGACACAAATGATGTTGATATGTGTTGATTGTATGAGAAAATGGTTCACAATTCTGGTTCACCATCGAGCGGATGGCTCAGCTTTATGAACATATCATGCCTTCGTGAACGCCAGTCATATACTCAACCCAAATAGCCAAGTGTGTACCTGCTATGTTGTGCTCAACACAGTTAACCATTGGATCCTGGTACCACCATTTTTCATCATGACCTATTAGCCATTAATTCACCATCAAACATTGATCAACCATTGATGAACCCTCGTATGAGTACAGCTCCAGAACCAAGAAAGCCATGCATGACCCAAGCCTTAGCGTCCAGCTGCCAGGCAACCGCTGATGACCAGCATTTCCATAGTGACCACTGTTTCAGTGGGTTGGTCGATGGGTAACTCGACTCGTTGGAGGGCCTTGTTTTACACTCCTGGGAACCAACAGCGCTAGACCCTCCTAAAAGTTGGATGACCAATTTCCGCACGTGGAATATCCTTCTAGCAGGGTCCATGTTGGTTTCTAGTGGGGAACCAGCAATTAGAAGGGTTTCCATTCCTAGATTTGTCCGGTTCACCATTTCCGCGACTGTTGGATGAAATGTTCCAACAACTATTTACTGGGTTTCTCTTGTTCGTGACTTATATCTTGGTGCTGCCATGCACCTTTTTGCACACATTCCACCATCTGTTGCTGATGTTTCATGGTAAATTCAGCTGCAGTGGTCGTTGGGCTGCTGCCAACGGCCCTTCTCCTAGCAGCGTATCACTTTCACCCATCGCCAAGAATTTTCGTCAGTTCATGCCAAACCATTTCCGTCATACCAAACCATTACTTTCCAACAAGTGAATAAGCAACCACCTGATCACTTGATGCCAAACCATTATTCCCCAAGTGAATAAGCAACCATCCACATCCATCAAATCAACCATCCACCAGGTGAAACATGGTCGCCTCGCCAGTTTCACCAACCAACGAAGGCTCCAGAGGCGCTGTTGGACGCTTGGCGAAGCCGGGTGCCCTCCCCAGGTCATCCAGGTCACCCCACTTAGGAAGCTCGGTGATCTGTCGGGCTTCGTCGGCCAAAAATTCCACCAGCTCCCTGGGGAACCCGCCGGAGCGGAGCTGGATCCACAAGGACCATGGGAAAAACCAGGGGATTTCCATGGAGAACCCATGGAAAACCGGCGGAACCCGACTAACCAGGAGGAACCCACCACTATGAGTCTATGAGTTCACGCTACTATACTTGGCGCAAATGCCGGGCTTAATGCTGGGGTACTGCAACGGCGAATCTGAACCAACTCACCGGCAGGAATCCACCATCATAATCCGGGGCAATCAGCTACCGAGGGACCCACCACTTGATCTGGCGAACTGACCGGGGGGATCACCACTGCGATTGCTCTTTGAGCGAAACCCTGGAGCAATCAGCTACTTAGATGGTGGATTCTCACCGTCAGTTTGCTGTTACTTGATCAAAATTTGGGACCAAGTGGTCCATGGCCATGCCCGTACAGCTGCTTGGCTTCTCTATATTGAGGGATGGTTACGGGGTACCACCATGGCTAATGATTGGTGATGGTTGATCAACATTATCAACAAGTATCAACCAAATTCAGCTACTAATAATCAACTTATCATTTAGTTAGTTACTTATCAACATTATCAACAAGTATCAACTTATCATTTAGTTGGTTGAGGGATACACCCATCACTGGATAGCCCATGACGAGCACGAGAGCACCCCCTTTCCGGCCTGGCAGAAGCCACTTGCTCGTCGCTGCCTGCGATGAGCACTTTACACGTCTCCTGAGTTCGCTGTGCGGAGACGTGTGGGCGCAACGGTGATAGGCGCAACGGGAGTACTGGCTGATGCTTGGTAATGGTAGTGACATGTTCAGTAATGGCTAATGATTGTTCAGTAACGGTGAATCCGTTCGCGGTGGTCGAAAATCAACTGGCGAATCATTCTGAGTGATAGCTTCATCCGGGTCTTATTGGTGTATTCTGACACCCAAATGGTCTCAAAGGGCCCCTCTTGATCAGCATCCCGCCGGTGGCCTCATGTTTTTTCACTTGAACTTTGGCACCGCTTTTCTCGCGAACCTGCGTATCACGGAGCGCCAGTGCGCCTTGAACGGTCGTTCATTTATCAAAATCTTGCGGTGACTATGCAAAGGATCCTCAAAGGGTAACTAATTATTCAAATTCGAGATCCACAAGATGAAGCAAAATCCAAGCATAACCACTTGCTTTGCCGGGTGATTGCGTTTTCAACTCCAACAAATTGCACCTTGAAGGACACCTGCCGGTCATTGCCCATCAACCAACAACCAGGACATCTTCCCCTTTTCCAACAGCTTCGGAAGGCCATTGAAGATGGGCCTCATTGATCTTGGCGCCCCGGGAGCCAATGAGGGCACCGATGATGCTGGCAGGATATTCCAAGCTCGCAGCAATCTCGCTCTCCTGGCTGAGACTCTCTTGGGGAGCTAAAAAGCAGCTTTACCAATCTGAATTTGCAATAGAACTTGTGTTTCAAAGACGTAGTTGCAGATCTTGGAAAAGAATCTGAGAAAAAACACGGAGAATGAAAATCAAAGAACTTTGCCCTGCTTCAATCATTTGGGTTTAGGATGGTTTAGGCAACCAGTTGCTGTCGGATTCTCCGGTGCTCTCAGGTGGGGTCCCTACCATCAAGCCCGAACCCACCCTGGGCTGCCTCAATCTGATCGCCTCGATCCCGTTTGACACGGCCGGGTTGACACAAGAACTTGGATACCCAACGTGAAACCACCGGATGATCACAAGTTCATACCGTTTCTACCCAAGCTGAAACTTTGACCCATAGACATGTATCAATGCCCCTCAATGGACCTTTGAGGTTTGTCCATTTGGGGACGGCGACATTTTATATTTTTTGATATCTATATATATATATATATGTATACACACACATATATTGTAAAATGATTACGTGCTATCAGCAGGGCATGGTCACCTGCTTTGGAGTTGAATCATCATGATCAGCAGGCATCATGATCTTGGGGTAAGTGCGGGTTGGGAATCTTTGATGATTCTTGGTGGGGTGAGGAACCACGCATGACTTCTTGGGGGAAGCACCATATAAGGATGTACTACACATTGAGCTTGACATAAGAAACTAACACAGACATGGTTCAGCTACGCACATGTGATCCTCTCTTGGTGATCACATTTTTCAAGCAAGAAAACGGCACCAGTGTTCTTCCTTCTGGGGTCTGCCAGGGTGGATTGTATCACGGCCATCCGTGACCTTCGCAGCATGACCGAACTCAATCCCTGGGTCCCGGCTGATTCCGGGGAGCACAGCGACGCTGTCCGCAGTAGCGGTCCCATCTTTCACCCGTGATAATCAATCCACAGCCATGATATATCTCAGTGCATCTCAAAAGAATTGTGATTCGATGTTTGTATATCTTCTCCAACGAAGAAAAATGCACATTTTTATCATAAAAAGCCAAAGCTCATGTATGCTCATGTGCGCTTCAGGGGTACCATCCGTTACAAGGACACCTGTTGATGTGCGTGCGACTGTTCCATGCCAACCATCAACGACGATCACTGGGCTCGCATGCCCAGAGGACGATCCAAGCTGACCTGCAGAGATCCAATGGCAGTTGGGGGATAGCAACAGGGCGTTCGGAGAGCTAATGATGGCTACTGATAGCTAATGATGGCTGGTTGATGGCTGTTTGATAGCTAATGAGGGCTAATGATGGCTGGCCATTAGCTACTGATAGCTCATGCTGGCTAATAATGGCAGTTGGGGTCGATGGCCAATGATGGCTGGTTGATGGCTGTTTTAAACCACCATTAGCTATCATTCGCCATAATTGGATCAAAACAGCCATTCATACAGTTTCTTTGGATTTCTCATGGGCAACACGGGAGTTTCACAAAATAGGGGTACCCCCCAAATCATCCAAGAATAACAACTTTGTCTAAAGTTACCTTCGCTAATAATATCAGTAATTAAGAATAGGTCGCATCTTTATGATCATCTTATTGATCATAGGCCATGGGAGTCCAATCTCATCCAATCTCAATCATTTTTAGCTAACAGCCACATCTTTTTACAGCCAAAAAGTCCTTCCAAACCCGCGCCCATCCTCAACTTGGCTGCGGCTCATTCGCTGGGCTCCCCTGGCCTTGTCTGCTTGCTCGCGGATCATCGCTTTGGCGCGCTGCACCTGACTGCCACCCAACCCTGGCAGCCCCTGACCTGCGGAAGCGCTAAACATCACCATGTTCGGTGGGTAAAACCAGCTATAGATGGTGGATTTTCCAAGCAACCACGTCAGCTTGTTGGAGTGTAAGGATTTGAACCGTCGTTTGCTAAATTGGATTATAACTATTTCTAGGCTAATTCTAGATGTAACTTGCTAACTAGGGGATGGCCCACCTTGTAAGATTTGTTGATAAGGTCCATGGTAAACTCCCTGCAGGCAGTGAATGCTTGACCAACTACACTAGATGCTTGACATCAGGGATCTAACAAATCTAGGGCTGTGCCCAACTATAGGTAATCTGCCTGAATAACCCTATTTAGGTGGTGTATAAACGAACAAATTTACCGGGGGAGGTACCAAGATTTCACTCATGGTATCTTCTTGGAAGTTTTGCTTGCTTCTGGCTGACTACTGCCGATTCCTACAAAGGAAGCCAGAAAAGCCATGGCCAGTTTAGCCTGTGGTGCTCTGTCAACATAATTTGACAAATATCTTGCCAGACTGATGGCATATTCTGCTCAGTATTCCCAGTTCTAGACGACCATACAAAGTGGATTTTCACTTGGTTTACAAACCAATGCCATCAACCATAGTTCTATCAGTACAAGTATATCTACAATCACTTTCTATAACTGATCAGTTACCTGGTATAAACATCTAGAAACCAGGGACCTACCACCACCACTGGTACCTACCACCACTGGCAGGAATATCCACCACTGGAACCTACCTTATACCTAGTGGTGGTATAAACTATCACCACCTACCACCACTGGTACCCTGGCCATATCTCGTTGCCATAGCAGCGGCGCCCTTGCAGGCCATCTGCCTGCTCTTCGGTGCCACTGATCCGGAACCTGGCGGCCACGTGGCCATGGGTGGCCAGCTGGGTCAAGCCATGAACCAACCAACCCATGGTTTAACTAGCTGGATATACCAGGTATAGGGGATAACAACTAGAAGAAGGGGATGTACCAGTTATAGGGGATAACAGCTAATGGTGAACAAAAGAAGGATAACAACTAGCAACTATACTAGCAACAAGATAACAAGAATAATGGTCAATGGTTTAATTAACCAATGGTTGACAATAACAAGATACCAACCAATGGTTTAATGAACCAATGGTTTAACTAGCCAATGGTAAATGGTGAATAAAAGAAGGATAACAACTAGCAACTATAGGGGATATACCAGTTATATGGCGATGGGTCAATATGAAGCAACCAACTATAAGGGATAATCACCAACAAGTTCATGCGGAAAGCAATGCTTAATGATGTGGGAACCAGGGGTACGGGGTGAACTGACCCGCAGCTATATAGGATAATAAATAATAACCAACAAGAAGGCTGGTACGAAGGATGATAAGGAGTATGATTATGATGGTTAATAATAGGACATAATGACCAACAAGATGGTTGATGGTGGATGATAACTGGGGGTACCCCCCATAACTTGAGAAACCACCATGTGGCCATCTGATGGCCAGCTCTTTCGATTCTGTAGAAGATTTTTTGTTTTTCCCTCCTCGCTTTATGCCGACGTGACGTCGGGTATCGCAAGCGTTTCCTTGGTGCTTGCCGACTTCTCTCAGCTTCTCATAGTCCTACAGGGTTGCGTATCCTCTTGGTTTGCAAGTGTTTGCCCTTGACCCTTCCTTCGCCGTTTTCTCGCTTTTCCTTCGGATCTTTGTTTGTTTGGGTTGGGAATGGCTGGCATATTTGAACCCATTCAGATCCTTTAGGTTCAAGGAGGCATGCGAGCTGCTCGTCATCATTTTTGACTTCTGTAGTGCATAATCAAAGTATTGGAGTTTCGCAACCATGAAAATTACTATTGTTGGTGCTCAAGGGCTACCCCAGGCAATAGACTCTATAGACTCTTCCCTTTTCATCAAAGATTAATTGTCCTCTGCGTGGCCAAAGCAGAAAACTGCCAAGCTCAGTTCTTGTGTCGCCTCCTCGCATTAGAGCTCCTCCGTGCACCCCCACCCCTTCCGTCATCTCTCTAGGACGCCCTGCTCACAATGGTCTTCATCTCGGTCCTCCACCAGTGAGGCAAATCTTCCACCCAAAGGTCGACATAATCAGTGAGATCAGTGAGGTCTCTAGGTTTCACCTTGAAGCAGATTTTTGCGGCTATCTCCTTTCCCTAGATGGGAACTCATCTGTTCTTCGGTGGGCCATCCATTGTGGGATTGCTGACTCTATCTGCAAATGAGTTTTCACTGAGATCCTGAAACTGTTGTCAACAACTGCATGACGCCCCAAGCATGGTTCGGTGCATGCTACGGTAGCTTCACGTGCAGTGGGTGGGTGAAGCAAGTGACAAGGCACGCTGGGTGGCTTGCTGGTTGGATCCACCAAGACCACAGTACTGCTAGCTATTCCAACGATTCGCATCCACCTTGGAATGCCAAACGTATATATATATATATATATATACTGGGATCCCAATAGATAGGGTGCTGTGGCACCTGCCCAGCTACCCTCGCCATGACAATCTACTGGGATCCCAATAGATTCACATAGATTCACTTAATTTCACCCATCTTTTCGATTTTTTCTGCATGCTTTCCTGGCTCACAAAATCGCTTGCTGAATCCACCAGTCATGGTGCGTCCTCTGCATCCACTCGAGCACCACTTTCTTGGCGAATGGTCTTGATGATGCTGCCACCCTTTCCAATGACCTCAATCCATGAGCTTGCCGCTGAAGTCTGCCCAGGTGTGAGGATCGAGCAACACTTAAATTGGTGGTGAATGAACAGATAATGTACAGAAATTGACAGTTGTTTAGCCATCTAAAGCTCAAAGGGAGTCGCACTCACAAGTGATTCAGAGCTGAAGGCAGCTGCCAGAGGCTGAGACACCAGTCATTAGTGTCTGGCTCAGCGGGTTTGAGGCCACCGAAACAAATAGCAAGGCTTCCGCTGCAAATGCTATTCAAGACTTGCAAAAAAAGTTGCAAGGAATAGCAAGGATAGTTGCAAGGACAGTTGCAAGTGAACAGCAAGAGTTCAACCTTGAGCAAGGAATATCAAGCGTAGTTGCATGTTACCCAACTGCAAGGAAGGAATAATGGGGTAACAACGAGATGACCAGAAATGTGCAAAGCGAACGGAATCATTCGTTATATTTAGATTTGTACCACCACAGTTTCAGGGGGATATGAAACGACTGCAATTTGAAGACCTAGTTGATAAGGCCTGTTGTTGCGGTTTAAAATCCCTTGATTTCACTCGTTTGTTATTGTCAGGCATGTTCGATTCCAGTGGGTCATATCTCCATGACTTGCTGCTTGAAAAACAACCGGCGTCAAGCACCTCAATGATTCCCATGTCTCGGGCGCGAAACATCACCACAAAAAAAGTCGCTACACTGCACAGGTGGCTCTCGCAATCACATTGGAGTCTGGGGATTCGCACACGTCCCATGAGGCTTCGTCTCACCAAGACAGAATCATTGCCTCAGCTTGGCTGTACTAATCTCCTGGCTGGAACCATTATTAGCCAGTCATGGATAAGCACACATCTCTTGAATGGATAATCATTCATGGTAGCTATGGCTAACCAATGGTTGTGAAGCATTATCCTCATTACTGAATAATCACGAGTTCATCAATGGGTCATCAATGCGCCCCACCATTCAAAGGTGAATCACCATTATTGACCAATTCTCAACCTTAGGAATTAACCACTCTTAACCATTATATAATCAATTGTTGTAATTATACTAAACCATCAGTGCCGGCCATTCTCCACCATTCTCAACCATTAAGTATCCCCAACATGCCACATGGACGCTCGACTCACAGCACAAGCTCCAAGGTTGGAGAGCACTGCTCCGTGCTTTCAACGTGCTTCAACTAGCTGTAGTGATATACAAAGTGAAAAGATGTTCGCTTCCCAAATCTGAGGAGGACAAGGAGAACCACCAATGATGATAATGAACATGACGAAAAGGGCGAAGACTATGAACATGTGGATGCTTAGAGTGGTGATGCAAATGGTGCCAAAGCAAGTGATGAACATCATTATCATCACATCCGATCACTTTTACACCACGTTTTCGACTCACACATCCAATCTCCGCCAAGCTCCGTCAAGATCAAACAAACCACGACCAACATTGTAGGGATGAGTGAAGCCTCTCGGCCATCCAATAGCATGGTTTTGTCCCAAAAATGATCCCAAACATTGCTCCCCAACACCAGAGGTTTCCCTGTGAATAGTGGCTATGAACTTGGATGCTTGATACCACTACCCTCACTGAGAGTCTGACAACTGCCACCAGCCGGGCTGCTGCTGCGGCTGCGGCCGCGACCGCGCTTGCGCCTTGCACTGGGACATCTTTCTAGAAAACTCATAGTTTTGGGTAGTTCGAAACTTTGAGTTTGCTCCGCCCTCATCTCTTCTCAAACAAAACTTTCCTCTACGGCAGGATGAAAAATCACAGGCTGCTGTAGCATTACAGGGTTCTGCTTCTCGATGTACTCCGACCAAAATAACAAAAAAAGAACTCGCCGTTGGCGCTCGGAAGCGACAAACCACCATGGAAGGCATCCATTGCACCACTACTCTTAGAAGAAATCTGGACCATTTGATGAATGCTTCAGTTGATCCTCCAAGATATGTAGCGTTTAATCACATCCAATGCTGCGGTGGCGCAGATTTGTTCCAGCAAACAAAACCATCAAAAGCCCATGAGATTGACGTTATCCCGAAGGTCCCCAATGCTCACCAGTTGATGTGTTCGACACCAGCACCGGGGAACCCCTGGGGGTGGTAGCAACCACAATAAAGTCAATAAAGATTTTTTGTACACTCAGAATCTCAAAAAAGATATATAATCTCCAAAGACAGCCGAGATGGTTGGAAAACCACCAACAAGTCGTCAAGTGGTCAAGATCCTAGTTGTTCTCACGAGCAAATTCCATCGGATCTTTTTCATAAACATACGCAGCCTAAATCTGGCTGCAACAAAAAACGGATCCTTTCCTTATTCTGTATCACAATCCGATGGAAAAACTGTTCGGAAATTTCCGAATCCAGTGATCATCGTTTTCATCTTCCACTACTCACAGGTTGTAAGTGACACCTACCAGGACCTCCCAGGACCTACCAGGACCTACCACTTGGCTGCATCCGGTGGCGCCCATCACCCCGTGGAAAGCACCAGCTTCACCCAGCTGCGGCCCCTGACGGAGGTGCGCTGGCGCCAGTGGAGCGGCCTGGAGATACCCGGGACGTGGATCTACATCTCTCTGGGTAGAGACTTGCTGTGTAGATCTTGGTAGAGAGAGACAGAGAGATTATGTATAAGTATAAATAATATAAATAGAGACAACTATATATATGGTTATATGGTTATATATATATATATCTATATAAATATAGATCTGAGGTATATTTTATGCCGGGGTATACATGTGTATAGATTTTTTGTAGAGAATTTAAATCTGGATCTGTGATTTGAATCAAGAACTGGTCTCCAAAGATCGCCTTTTTGTCAGCTCGCGCCTGACATGTCGGGTGGCATGCCAGGCCAAGCTCCCCAGAAGGGGGGGAACCTCAGGTCATTGGGCATCCCGAATGGACCCCTGATCCCCCGGTGCTGGGACCAACAAGGCCTTTCTGGCAGCAACAGCAACAACAACAACAACAACAACAACAGCAGCAGCAGCAGCAGCAGCAGCAGCAAGAAGAAGAAGAAGAACGGGAACAAACAAGGCAGTTGTGTGTGTGTAAATGCATGTATCCATATGTATAGGAGTATTTATATATATATATACATATATACACATATGTATATATATATATATATATATGAGTACATGTAAATAAATATATACATACATATATAGGGATATATATTTATATAGTTATATATACACATGTAGAGTATGACCAACGATGATGGAAATTATGTTTGTATTTGAAACTACCTGGGGTCGCGTGTATACATATTTACATACGCTTATCTATAATAGACACATGTTTATCTATGTTTATCTATATACATCTAAACAAATTTGATTGCATCCAATCACATCCAGTAACATGTTGCTTGGATCCAACATCAAGCCAATGAGCCACCTTGAAGCAGCTGCTTAGGGATGGCAGCTAACCACGATGACCAACCAATCATGGGGGTGCTGGCGAGACGGTGATCTGTTTTTCGCCCGCTGCCAGGGCTCGTGTGCTTCTCGCTTTGAGATGCCAACTTCTTGTCAACATGTACCAATCGGAAATAGGGACGGCCCACTTGTAGGTAACCCTTTCAAGGAAAGCACAGTGCGTGTGGCAACATCCTAAAACTTTGGTAATCCATTTAATGGAAAATCCACGATCCCAGATTACCTAGCTATTGGGAATAGTGATGTTCCATTGATCCGTTGGATTACCGGACTTATGTTCCCACCTGTGAACATGTTTGGGCTCTGACCTGCCAACAGAGCCAGCGAGACACGCTGAGTATCCGGGGATCAGCATGAGGTTCATTAAGCGCCCAAATCGTTGTCCAGCGCCACCACTGCACTCCAAGTAGCATCATGGGAAATGGCATCCCAGGAATAGGCCTTGGAACGTCAAGGGCAATGCGGTTCTGGCACTCTGATGTTACATTGAGACCTTTGCAGCTTTGACATTTGTTCTGATGTGCAAATATTCATATATATATATATAAATATATATATATATATTGTGTTTGTTTGTTTAAAGACATGTGTATATATATATACATATATTTATATTTATGCATATATCTAAATATATATATATATATATACATGTATAGAAGCGCATAAATATCTTTACTATATGTAGTTATATATATATACTTATTTATTTATTTACATATAAATACATATATATATCCAAAGATATAAAATTAACCTCTAAAATATACTTGTACACATATGCTTAAAATACAATTATCCATAAATATAATTACATACATACCGCTGTTTGCTCATGTTGATTCATGTTGATTACACATGTCGTCTGACATCTGCCGTTCCGCCGTGTTCCCGGCATGAAGGGTGCAGCGCTTCCATTGGCCCTGCTTCGCCTTCGCCGATGCCTGGACCATCATCACCACGATTGCATCTCATCCCGTGGGGGGTTGCACCAGTGACTTGGGAACCTTCAAGCAAAAACCTGAGTTACTTGGTTTTTCTGGTCATGACTTGGGGGTTGTTGACCTTAAGACCGATGGTAGTGGCTAGCCATGAATAACGATGCTTAACAAAGGCTCACTTGATGATGGTTGGTGGAACACCAATGGCCAAAACCGAGGAGCCAGATGAAGCCCATACAGACCCTGCAATTCAGTGCAAATTGGACACCTACAGGGGCACGTACTTGCCATCATCACGATGCCAGATCACGTGGTTGCGCAGCCTCAATTTGGTCACTTGTTGCCGTGACTCTCAGGATAATGATTTGGGTCACCCCACGTTTTTGTGCCAGTGAAGTTTGTAACGGTGAAAGGACTCCAGTGAGCACAATCCAGGTATTCACAGGCTATTGGGTCAAAGAACAACTCAAAATATTGAGCAGCAAACTGATCAGAAACGCAAGCAATCAATAAATCTCTGAAATAGACCTAGTATGCTAATGCTGACAATGCCCCTGCAACGGTAAGATTGAGGTTGCATATTGTCAATCATTGATTCGTAATTCATCTACCATTACTATTGAGCATGATTAGCCATTATTGACAAGTAGTACTTGCCATTGTTGACACTTATCAGCTATTAATGATTTGTGATTCTTAATCATTTTTAGCCATGATCAAGCATGATTACATCAAACATTATTGACCATCCTTAGCCGTCATATCATTGGGACGCTTGAGCAGCCATGGTGGAATAATCAATAATCATTGTCAACCATGATGTTGTATATTATAACTATAACCACTAATCACCTTCATCAACTAAACAGTTGTACATTCACCATTTATCAACCACTCTTAACCGGTACATGAGCATTATATATATATATATATCATCACTATTAGCCACTATACAACCACTACTAAAACATAAATCGATCACAGTGTTCAGCTCCAACCACTAACCAAGCATTGTTCGCCACGACTAACCACCACAAACATCATACCTAACCATAAACCCGCTACTTAGCCCTACTACTAACCTACTAAGCTACTACTAATCCACTAGCCACTCTTAAGCCACCATAAACCTCATGACCCAGCATCCTAAGCCACCACCAGCTGTCCATCAGCGCCTTCTGGAGCGCGGACTCCGCGAACTCCGCGAGTCGCGGTCCCGGGAACCTCACAGCCGAACGCTCTGGGCGTCCTGTGGAGCCCAAAATCATGGAGGATCGTGGGGCACCAGCTGGGAATACAATGTGTATGCAAATGTATTAATATCAGCTATATATTTATATAGATATCTATATATATATATGTATTTATTTATCTATTTATTTATTTATTTATCTTTTTATTTATCTATTTATTTACAACTCATGATATTTACTGATTGATCTATTGATCATATGATTTTTTGAAAAAATATAGAGACATATGTTATGAGTGTGTGGAATTGTGATGAATCGTGGAGAGATCGTTTGATCACAGCACCGCAGTGAACAACGCTTGAGACCCTCTGTCTCACGAGAGCTGGCAGTTCAGTCTTCGTGGTGACCAGGCGGTTCGTGAGTGATAGACAATGATCGCTGAGGGGTCAAAATGGGTCTACAATTTAGGTTCGCAAGTTCAAAATGTCAAATCTTTGTTGGTAAATTGGGACAGTCAACCATCAAAACCTGGATCAATGCCTAGAAATCCACCAATCTGAAAGAATCATGTTGACCCAGCCAAGCACTTGGTTGCCAGAGATGGCTTCTCCGCCCTGCTTGGCCAGTGGCTTACAAGCAGCACCAACTCAAGGCATCAGCCACCAACAGCTGGCAACCAATGACTGAGCTTTGGTGGCCAATCAAACCGTCAACCAACCGTCGCCATCACCATGGATTGCCCGCGAAAAGCCGGGCTGAGCCCTGAGTGTACGATGCCAGTGAATCCACAGCTTTGTTTCAAAGCACCCAGTTCACCAACCCAATCGTCCATGTGATCCATCTTGATCAGAGATCCATCTTGTTGATCAGAGTTCTGATGGTCTGTGCCGATTGGACAAGAAGAACTGTCCAGCCGGGGAGATTTCCAGCTGAAAACATGCCCACTCTATCCCACGCGAATCGTTTCGAAACCTGGCAGCGCGCTGACATCGCTGAGCGCGCCGACGGCTGCGGCTCTCGCGGCGACTGCTTCGCCGCACCGCGGAGGCCTAGCAGTGCCAGCGTTGCCGCCCAACGCGTTGGAAGGCAGGGGGAGAAGCCCTGATGAGTTGGGTGAGATCCAAGTTTTTCGCAGCTGACTTGGTAGAATGAACCACTGAGCTTACTAAACTGAGCTTTGGCTGGGGTTTTGTCACCAACTTTGTGGAATGAACCAGTTCTCCTTACGGCTTTAGTCGCAAAGAGTGCTCTCTGTGAACCGCTAGTTGTTCATGAGTGACAGAAGCAGAAGGTGCAGTCCACCAATGCAGGAAATTCTTCATGGCAAACAACTCATTGGGTGGACATCTCGTCATAAGTATTGTGGGGATTTCCGCTACCGGGCAAATTGAAGATCCTCCATGTCCCTGCTGGGTTTTCCCATGTATGCCAAACATAGTCGGTCACTATCCCAATTGTGCTCTTAAATTGCGCAAAACCACGTGCCAATGCGCAAAACACGTACCAAAGTGTTTTCGTGAGGCTGTCGACAAAGGGAAGCGCCCAGCTGACAGTGACAATCTGGAGTCAGGCATCAAATTTGGAGGTGCACAATGGGTTTTGCCCAAGATGCTGGTCTTTCAATATTATTGATCAAGAAAGTTGTTGTGCTGCTTCTGGTGTTGTTGTTGTTGTTGTTGTTGTTGTTGTTGTTGTTGTTGTTGTTGTTGTTGTAATCAACATCTCGTATCGAAAAAATATCAACAAATAGAATCTGGCCTAGCCTTGATGTTGGTGATTGACTATTGGAAGGGATGTCTGGCAGTACCTCCCAGTTCCTTGCATGTCAAAATCTCGGAAGGCCCGTCAACAATTTTTGACCGTAATGCAACACTTTCAAGCATCATCTACCATCATTACCTATTCTATGACTGCTTGATAGCTGTATCGTCAACATCAATCATTGCAACTCTTGACCAAGCACTACTAGAAATAGCTGATCATCGTCGCCCAAATTACTATTCACTATGACTCAAGTCGTGTGAAAGCAGCCAGCCCAGCCATGGGTGGATTTCACCACAATCAGTTTCACAGCAAAACGGCACCACGTCCATCAGTGAGTCATGAGGATCAGCTATGATTGGCCACAATGAACCATGACTATTGACTGCTCCTGAGCACTTCAGGATTGGCAACTACCACCTTTCACTAGCCATTCTTATCACTAGCTATGACATCGCCATCACCAACTTTGTCAACATCAGATTACTATCACTCGCCAACATCACCAGCCACCATTCATGACCCCCAGAAAGGTGAGCCTTTCCTTTAAAAAAGGTAGATGTTTGATCAAGTTGTACCCAACTACAAGTGCTTGAAAGTGGTTGGCTTCACCCCTTCATACCAAACATCTCCATCATCATCATCATCATCATCATCATCATCATCATCATCATCATCATCATCATCA
>VSDK01007430.1:126951-156611 GCA_009767595.1 Symbiodinium kawagutii | reverse complement strand
GTTAATGTTGTTGTTGTTGTTGTTGTTGTTGTTGTTGTTGTTGTTGTTGTTGTTGTTGTTGTTGTTGTTGTTGTTGTTGTTGTAATCAACATCTCGTATCGAAAAAATATCAACAAATAGAATCTGGCCTAGCCTTGATGTTGGTGATTGACTATTGGAAGGGATGTCTGGCAGTACCTCCCAGTTCCTTGCATGTCAAAATCTCGGAAGGCCCGTCAACAATTTTTGACCGTAATGCAACACTTTCAAGCATCATCTACCATCATTACCTATTCTATGACTGCTTGATAGCTGTATCGTCAACATCAATCATTGCAACTCTTGACCAAGCACTACTAGAAATAGCTGATCATCGTCGCCCAAATTACTATTCACTATGACTCAAGTCGTGTGAAAGCAGCCAGCCCAGCCATGGGTGGATTTCACCACAATCAGTTTCACAGCAAAACGGCACCACGTCCATCAGTGAGTCATGAGGATCAGCTATGATTGGCCACAATGAACCATGACTATTGACTGCTCCTGAGCACTTCAGGATTGGCAACTACCACCTTTCACTAGCCATTCTTATCACTAGCTATGACATCGCCATCACCAACTTTGTCAACATCAGATTACTATCACTCGCCAACATCACCAGCCACCATTCATGACCCCCAGAAAGGTGAGCCTTTCCTTTAAAAAAGGTAGATGTTTGATCAAGTTGTACCCAACTACAAGTGCTTGAAAGTGGTTGGCTTCACCCCTTCATACCAAACATCTCCATCATCATCATCATCATCATCATCATCATCATCATCATCATCATCATCATCATCATCACCCATCACCCATCACCCATCACCCATCACCCATCACCCATCATCCATCACCCATCACCCATCACCCATCACCCATCATCCATCACCCATCACCCATCACCCATCACCCATCACCCATCACCCATGACCCATCACCCATCACCCATCACCCATCACCCATGACCCATCACCCATCACCCATCACCCATCACCCATCATCATCACCATCATCATCACCATCATCACCCATCATCACCCATCATCACCCATCATCACTCGCCATTACATTCCCGACTATTGTTGGAGTTATCCCCTAGGCCTAACCATCAAACATAGCCATCACCCCCGCCATCCCCACGCCATGCTCCACCTTGCGATCGCCACGCGAGAAGCTCCGTACGTACGGCCGTGGCGAAGGGCTCCTTCTCGCCCTCCGCCGCGAATCGCTGCGCAAGGAGTAGCTGCGGCCTCACAGCGGAGTTGGGGAAGGTGAAAGTGATGGTGGATCATAGGATTATCAACAAATAATAGGGATAATCAACAAATAATAGGGAGAATCAACAAATCATGGGGATAATCAACAAATAATAGGGATAATATAAAGATTCAAGAGAATAACCAACAATAAGAATAGGGATAATATAAGGATTGAAGATCGTAAGCAACAATAAGGACATGAGAACTTCATAAGAACCAACAATCCGTAAGATGGTTCAAAAGAAGATAATAACCAACATTGAGGATTGTAATTTATCATGGTTCATGATTGGGGATAATAATTAGCAACAATAAGACCAATATAGGTGTTTCAAAAAATTGGTTAAATGCTTAGATGAGCCATAAGGGACCCCCAACTTATGGTTGGTTTATCTTTATGAATGGTTAAAGAACTACGACATGATGGGTAAATGGCTGAGTATAAGGGTTGAATGATTGACAATAGGGTATCATAAGCAGCACTAGGGGGTATGCCAATCATGTGGTGATTTCTCAAGCCACAGGGAACCCCAAAATACCACGGTTTAATCCTACTAAGGATTCCCTATTTTGAGAAAGCACCAAATGATCGTTGATGGTGAAATGACGTTTGGATGGTGGTGAAATATATTGAAACGATGTTTGAATGGTAGCAAATTCGGACAAAAGGATGCTTCAATGAGTGGCAAATCATAATGAAATGATAAAACAATCACTAGATAATGGATTCAATCACAGTAGATCACGGTTGAATAGATGGAGTTTCGGATCATTCAGTGGCTCCAACTGTTGTTGTATCAGTCCCAAAAACTCAGCCGGGACATTTGAGAATCAGCTTTCTGGCCAACCGATTTGATTGACATGCGAATGTCGTCATGTGTGCGTTGGCCTATGGCAATAATAGTATGTGTGGCTTCCGGCGCTCAACCAACACCTGATAAGCGAACTGTATGTGGCTGGCTATACATACATCATCACCCTTTTGCCTCCTGGTCGTACACTACGTGCACACTTGCAGATCGGTCCTGGTTGGGAGGTTCGCAACCCAACATTGATATGCAGTTGCTAGATCCCTCTACCCACACCAATAAATCTCGACTACCGCGAGTGCTGGGTAGTCGGGTAGTTGGGTAGTTGGGTAGCAACATAGTTGGGGTAGTTGGGTAGTTGGGTACAGTAACTATGTTGCTGATCTACCCCCAAGTATGATCATGTCGGCCGTTACATCTTGGCCAGCTCGCACTAAGAGGCCCTCATCGCAAATCAACCTGCTCTGGCCAAACCTGGCCTTGGATTCCCAGAAAGTAAGTGGGTAGCATAGTTGAAGGGGATTATAACCATGGCCAGTGTTTCTCAAAACAGGGGACCCCCGGAAATCATCCACTCGTAACCATTCATTCATAGTTATAAACAAACCATTTTGGGGGTTCCCTATTTTGAGAAACTGCCAATATTGCAGTTGAATCATGCACATCCAAACATCCACCATCAACTGTCTCATCCCGTACTAACAAGGACTAATCATGACAATGGACACCAAGGATCATCAACTACCGTCATTGGTTTTCATGAACTATCAACAATGGTGATCGTCAACTATCAACATTCATGAACTATCATCATCGCTTATCATGAATCAACGACCACTTTTGTGCTTATCATGAATCGTCAACTATCCTCAACAGGTAGTTTCTCCGAAATAGGGGTACCCCCAAATCATCCAGTTTAACCATTAGGAGTCAAAAACCAACCACTACTGGGATTATGGCTTGAAAAACACCTGAATAGTAATTGTTCAA
This sequence comes from Symbiodinium kawagutii, assembly GCA_009767595.1. Classification (NCBI taxonomy): domain Eukaryota; class Dinophyceae; order Suessiales; family Symbiodiniaceae; genus Symbiodinium; species Symbiodinium kawagutii. The sequence continues at coordinate 153,535 of VSDK01007430.1, read as the reverse complement.
CCACTCTTGTTGGTGATTTTCCCCTATTGTTAACCATAATTCAGCACAGTAAACCATAGAAAATCCGTGAAAATCCATGAAACTCCATGAAAATCCATGAAAATCCAATGGTTTTCCTGGAAAATCCCATGGTCTTCCTTCCAAAAATTGCCCGTCCGACCAACCGTCAAGGTGCCCACCCACCCCCCGTCGCGCATGGCCGGCCGCCACTTCCGAGCTTCCCAACGTGGCGAAGCCTGCCGTCCGCGGGGCGGACTTCGGCTGTCCCGCGGCCTAGCGAACCAGCACAAGCCGTCACTTAGCATCAGCGAGCTATCATGAAGTCATTGTTAGCTATGTAAACCATCATAAACCAATGACATGATGACATAAAGCATTTCATGGTCAATCATTGTTAGCTATTTAAACCATCATGAACCATCATGAACTCATCAACTGGGGGTTTCTCAAGCCATAGGGGACCCCCAGTCATCATCCAGTTTATTAACCACTTATAGTAATAAACCAGCCATTTTTGGGGTCCCCCATTTTGAGAAACCACCAACTCATGGTTAACTATGTAAAATCATGAACCATCATTAGAGGCATCGTTAAAAACCATTGTTCAAAACCATCATTAAAAACCATTGTTAAAACCCATCATTAAAAATTAAAAACCATCGTTAAAAACCATCGTTAAAAACCATCATAAAAAAAAAAAAAATACATCATAAAAAACCATCATAAAAAACCATCATAAAAAAGCATCATTAAAGTCATCCTTAGCAATGAACCATCATCAACGATCGAGTCATCAGCAAAACCATCAGCAACTTGGATCAAGCTGACGAGTCAATGTGGATAAGCACCATTTTCAAGGGGAAAACAATCCAAAAATGGGTGGTTCTCCACATCAAACTGTTGGTGGAAACCAGGGTATCCATGGTATCAATATCGAGTGGGGCTGAGCTGGGAAGTTTTGAATTTGTGATTGCCGGGTTTTGTGATGGTTCCAACCACTGTGTTGGGTGTCACGGATCTGAAGAACGCGCAGACACTCCACCTGTCCTGCAGTTCCCTCACTGTGTGCACTAGTTGGCCGCTTCCAGCACCACTTGTTGGTCAGGGTACGTTCAGTTCAGCTGCGCTGCTCTTCCGTGTTGAGGGTTGGGGGGGGGTCGTAGTTGCTGTGATCAAAACGAAGGAAGGGTCCAACCCGAGCATTGCGGGGGTCGTTTATGATGATAGCCAACATGACCACCTGGGGAAGGTTTGGGTTCAAAAAAAGGATCATCACAGAGGATCCACGATGGCTGATGAACAAATGATAGATCCTCATTGGAAGTCTTTGAAAAGCTCTTTGTCGGACCTTCCTGGCCGCACAAATTGGCTGGAAACCAGCCGCAGCAACGCAAAAATCAAACCGCCAAACACCGGAACCCAGTGCGCTGTTGCGGAGTCCAGATAGTCTGGGAACTCCGTGGGGTTCATATAGGGTAGATTGGACCTCTACTAAAGGTTAGCTTCTCAGTTTCCCGAGCGAAGGGACCACAATGCCAGAGCCTAAGACTGGGTCTACCTCATCCTGCCTCAGACTTCAATGAGGTAAGCTAGGACCACTTGCAGAATCTCAGGCGCTGAATTCTCCAAGTCTCTTGCCTCATTCTTCAAAGTCTTGACGAAGTTCCTCCATGGCTTTGGGAGGTTAACGCCAATGATCTGGGACTTCTTTTGAGAACTTGGGCCCTGTGGACCTGAGGCACCACAAAATCCATCAATATGAGAAACCCCACAAGTAAATGGAACAGCTATGGCCATGAAGCCATCAATCAACCAATGCCAAGTGCAATGCGAAGTAGAAACTCCAAAGCCCAAGTACTTCAAACTTAAAGTCAGGGCTTCATTTGCCAGTTGACAGCAGCGGCTCAGCGACTGAAACGGCGACGGAGCGGGCGGCTGCCCCTTGAGTTCAACAGTGGCTACGAGCTAGTAAGCCAACTTGCGAGTCCTTAGTAACTAGCTTACTATAGTAACTATAACTAGCTTATCGGCAGCTAGCTACTACAACTAGCTTATTAACCAGTTTAGTAACAATAACTATAAACAGCTTAGTAACTATAACTAGCTTGTCATAGTTGGCTTACTGAGTAATAGTAATAATAGTCGACCGGCTTAGTAATGGTTCCTAGTATTAAGCCAACTGGCTACTATAGAAAACCAACTAGCTTGTTAACCAGCTTTTGAACCATCAGCAATTTAGGGCACTGACCAATTGACAAATATTAGCCAGCATTGGCCACTGATAATTTACCAAAATGATCAGCCAATGTTGACAGGATCACAGTGACACACCAGGATCACGGTGTATGATATGCCTTTGCTTTCCAAGTTCAATGCCAAACACAGCCCCGACAGATTCCCATCTGCAGGAGGACAGCAATCATCCAATACCACTGCACGGAGGTTCCTGTGGGTATACAGGTATACATCGATACATCCAAGAACCCTGAGCCTGCAAAAAGTAATGATTTCATCATCAACATCTACAATTTGTGGCGATGATTGGAGGTGCCCACAAGGACCAATGGACCAAGAACTGACCAAAATCACCCAACCATGAAAACATTTCCCAAGAATCCACCTCCGTCACCCATTCTGACCCAATTATCAACTAAGCATTTACCAAGCTAATAACCACTCTTGATCAATGGCCGGCACTACCAACCAACCATCACTCAACCATCACTCAACCATCACTCAACACGGCCCCTTGGTGGCGGCAAGTGGTGGGGCTCCCCCAAGGGTCACTGCCAGGACGGCATCCACACTGATCTTCGCCAGCTGGTCTTTGCGGCTGCTCACCACCTACAATTGATGCGGAAAGGAATGGTTGAAGAACTGCTGCTCATGATCATCAACTAAGCTTCCCATCTTCAACAAGCTGCTCATGTTTCATAATCATCAATAAAGCTCGTGAAGATCAGTGATCAGTTGGTAATTCTATTGAAGCTGCTGATGGTTCGACAAGCTGCTGTAGTCAGCTGCTGACCACCAGTGATCACCAATTGTAGCTGGTGGATTCAGCTGGTTGAGCTGGCTCAACGAGCTGGTAATCATCTACTGTTGAGCTTGTGAAGTTGAATCAGCTGGTTCAATAAGCTATTGTAACCATCAACGATCATCCATTGGTTAAGCTGGTGAATAAGCTGGTGATGACTAGTGGTGCAAATGATAACGTTTAGCGGTTGATGATGCTGATGCTATCTTTTTGGGAATGCTGGGAGGTCAATGGTGATGCAAATGTTTACTCAGCTTGCCGGGCTTTCATGCGCCGCCATGGCCAGTGGATGCAGTCATGAGATTTAGAAATCATACCTGCTTTATAGTCGCTGGCGATTTGGCAATTGGTGGTTTATCATCATGCATCCTCCATTGGTCGCTTGCTTTGAGCAAGGGATGATCGGCTAGTCATGGGTCGTGACTCATTCTTGGGAGGCATTACCCACATCAAGAATAAGCTGACTTGGAGGTACCATCACCAAGAATAGCCAACAAGACTCCAGTCAGACCTCCAATGGATATGGATCCATGTTGCCCCAAGTTGGTTACATTCCCAATGTTGGTGGTGGTCATCCCTGGCACCAGTGTGAGCCACAATTAAGCGATACATTTTGGCTTTTCCTCCCGTGCAGCCTGCAATAGACTGTGCACCGAAGCTCAACCGTTATGACATCAAAAATATAGCAAATTGGAAGAAAAGGGTGGAGTGGTATGAGGAGACAAATTTCCAAGTGGTGAAAGGAAATACTAGGATGCCTTGCCTTTCTTGCCAGCAGGCGCTTTCTGGTTGATATTCAAGATGGAGTAGGAGAAATGCCATGCAGTTCAGCAGCGCATATTTGCCAGGGGTCAAATTACTAAATAATCAGGTAAAAAGCCATGATACATTTTGGCTAAACGCACAAATATCCACTGGTGAACAATCAACATGAAAATATACCAAACCAGCATTACACCATGATATTTCACAACTATATATACTTGGCAATTCATTACATGTAATTATACATAATTGTACTAAAGCATTACTCAACTATTGCTAACCACTGGTTAACCACTTCTAAACCATGACTAACCACTCCTTACCCTCTCGGAAAATAACCTGGCAATGGAAAATCAACTACTGATTTTCCAGGATTTCCCTTTAAACAATGGTGATTTTCACTTTCCAGAGTTTCCCTAAAAATGGTGATTTTCCAGAATTTCCCTGAACAAAATATGAAATTGCAAGCAAAGTGATTTGCAGAGCAATGGTGAAACCCTGATTTCCAGACCATTCACAATCACCATTCTTGAGGGAAACCCTTAAACATCACGATTTTTAGGGAAACCCTGGAAAGTGAAAATCACCGTTGTTTAAAGTGAAACCCTGAAAAATCACCTGAAAAATCACCAACCGATGAATCACAACTCGCACCACAACTCGTCTGCACGGACTCAGCAAGTCGAGCCTTGGAGCCTAAAGCTGTGCTCGCGGCTTTTCGCAGAGCTGCTCGGTCCTGGGTGTCACATTGGTGGCACAAGTGCTGGATTGGTAGACAGCCAGCCATGAACCAGGGATGAACCAGCCGTTAAGGAGGTATGAAGCAGCCATTAACCAGGGATGAACCTGCTATAACCTCCCATCAACCAGCCATTAACCAGCTATTCACCAGCTAGTCACCAGCTATTCACCGGCTGTTCACCGGCTATTCACCAGCTATTCACCGGCTGTTCACCGGCTATTCACCAGCTTCAAGCACCGCTGGATTCGACGCCATGCACTCGAAAGCAGTACCCTTTTGATGCACAGTCCCGTGTGGTCGACCTATGCCATTCCATGTGTTCCTGGTATTGCGGAGCGGCTACCTTTGCTCATTCTTGCTTCGTACAACCAAACTCCGGATACGAAATGATACAAATACCGTCCCCGGATCGCCATTGATCCAGCGGGTCAAACCCGGAAGGCAGGTGCTGCTGGTCGAAACCGCAGCAACAACTCAGGCGCCAGGGATCATCTGCTTGGATATCGATGACTTTTGCAATCTCTTCCACTTTCTTCACAGCGACCTCTGGCGCACAGCAAGGCGTGGCAAACAGAGTCGATGCCACCTCTCTCACCAACACCACCAGCAACAACAACAACAACAACAACAACAACAACAACAACAACAACAACAACAACAACGCGCGGACAGCAGCAGCAGCAGCAGCAACAGCTGCTGCTGCTTATCCTCCTCATTGCTGCTTAAAAATAGTGATGAATGAAATGGTTGGTTCCCTGCAGTACCAAGAGTTGCTCAGTTCTTTCCGGTTGCATAGTTTTGCGGTCAAATACACTCATATTATGAAGCGGGGCGCAGCTTGGGGGAAATCCCTGAAAATGAACAGAATGGAAGTTGGACTGCGAAACAGTTCCCATGTATAGTTGCAAATCATTCATCTCATGGAATTGATGGACATGATTGGCTTGTAGAATCCTGTTGACAGCTTCGCCCCACCAGCCGAACGCCACGTCCCCTTCCATGAGTTTCACCACTTCCAACGCTGTTCCAACGCCTGTCTCGGCGCACAGGGCGCACCTCGCAGGCTTTCTCAAAGCCAGTGGCAATGCGCAGCGGATGGATGCCCTTCTCGATGAGATCCAGGGACTGCCAGCGGGGCCCAGCGGATGTCCCCAGCTCGGTGCGGGTTCGGATGTCCCAGCGCACGTTGGGTCAGCAATGGACCGGTGATGGTAAATGGTCTAGTGATCATTTATGAAGAGTAGCCATTAATAGTAGCAAATCACTAGAATCGCCATCGTCATGGGCACATTCGCATGCTTAAACATGATATGTTTTGTGGCGGTGCATTGCTTAAAACGTGGTTTGTGAGAGATAACATGCTCACAAGTTAACCATGTCGACTGTCTCATCGACACGTCAACAAGTGGAGCAGCCGCTAATCCTTTCCCTCTGATATGAAGACTTCCGGCCCCCTTCTGAAATGTATATTCCCACATTTTAGCAGGATCTCTGAGGAGGGTCAAACAGAGAGTACTCATGCCTTCGCAACCGAGACTGGCAGCAAATGTTCCAAGCAGGATAGCACTACCAAAATCGAACATGACCCACAAGGTGTCGCAGATAAGGTGGAGAGTCTAGGTATTTGTCAGCCCGTCTATCCCTCAAATCGTACAGCCTCATGTCTTGGTCTAAAGCGATCTCAGAAAAAGTTGCATCCGGCATCCTCCCACCATGCAAGTTCATGTTGACATCCTTCAACCGTCAAATGTTGTTTGGGTCGAAACTCTGTACTCCTGGTGATCCCTGGCTGGTTGGTTCTGATCCGCGGTCCGGTTTCAGGGTGTCCACGTCTTTTCGGCCTGCCCAATCTTGCGCCAAGCCAGCCACTTTGGGCTGGAATTCTTAGCGTTCGAGGGACTTCAGAGCGTGATCCGAGCACTGCACAGTGCGATCCCACAAAATCACATCAAATTGCCACCAATTCTCGCTCGGTCATCCACATGTTGCATGGCTACAACTGCAAAAAATGCCTAACCCATGCTGAACCTGTGCTTGACCCTTATGCTTCACCCTTGCTTCACCCTTCTCAACCATGAACGGATCACCAAGCATCAATGGACCATGGATCATGGCACAGGCGGGGGCTCCACCAGCATCTCAGAGCTGCTCACCACAACCTTGGGCTCAACATTCACAGGTCCTCGCGTGCCGCCAGCGACCAACCACCACGAGCCAAGCGTGGTGGGTAGCACGAGGTGGGGTGAACTGACCCCGATGGCCGACCATAGTTGGCATGGCACCAGACATAGTAACTACAAGTGCCAGGTGATAATGGCATTAAGATGGAAAAAGCATTGCCACTACCAACAAGAATAGGCATGGAAACGGTTGCCACTTCTTGGTTTTGAACGTGATAAGCTGCCACTACCATTACCTAGGATTTTTAGCATGCTTGTTGTTGGTGACCAGCAGGGTGGCAACGAAACAGAAAATGAACCATGGGAACCAAAAACAATAGGCAACCAACAACAACCAACGGTTACAATGACCTATACTGATCGAAGTAAGTCAAAATTTCGACTTACGGAAAGTTGCAGCAAATAGTCCGGATGAAGAGATGTCAAGAGAGAGAGATGCGAGTGACAGATAAGACTCGCGCAAGACTCTGTTTTTCTACGATTCCCCATGCTGTAGGGCTCTTGATTGTAGGGGATGATCCTGCTCCTCACCATCACGGCCTCCTCACCTCCTACATCATTACAGCGATCATTGGCATCATCAACTCATCGTCATTGGTCATTGTCATCACTGATCAGTTTGGTCTTCGTTATCACTACCATCAGTGTCACGGTTGCACTGTCACAGTTGCCATCATCAAGCGCCATCATTTTCACTCATCATTCCCTGGGCTCAATCGTCCACCTTCAACCCATCGTCAATTCATCGTCGGGCATGGGAACTGGTATGGCTGCTGCTAGTTTTGGTGCTGATGATCTTATGCTCAATTTGCGGGAGGGGTGCAATTTTTTGTGGTCATCCAAACAGAATCGGTACAATATAGTGAAACATGTTTGGTATGTTTGGTATCAGTGCATGTTTTGGAATTGGAAGGCAAGCCTTTAAAGTCTAAAGCGTATGTATTCATCTGCGTGCAACTATTCTAGAATTCATAATATAATCAGCTGGAAGAAAAAAACACTAGGGATCTGTATATTTTTATATATGTACATATACACATATGTATCTATATATATATATATATACGCATGTATACATGAACACACATCCCCACATCCAAAACATGCATCTGCATCAGTAAACCTTGCCATGGGAGCTGTACAGCAGTTGCGCGCCTGCAGCCCAACCTTTGTAGTTCATGTGGCTCTTCTGACGCATCTGCGAGGAGGGCAAGGCTTTGACTGACTCATCACCGAGACACGTGGCGCAAAACAAGGAGCTCCCTGCACGTGCATTCAAATTGCAGACACATTTGCAATCCATCAAATCATCAGCAATTGGTCACAGTTTCCAATGCAGCGAACTCAGATCAGCACCCAGTCGGTGACGAAATACTGCGGCACAGGAGATGACATCTTCGCCAACTGCCGCAGACCAGGGCACTGGATGTCGAAAGGCTTCAAAACTGTGGTTCCCTTAGGAAATGTGAGCAGGGCTCCATTCTACCTTCCAGATCCTTCAAGATCGTTCAGCACTTTCTTTCAGGCTTTACTTTTTAAAGCAGGAGATTGCTGTGCTTCGGGGCAGGTCTGTTACAGAGTCCCCATAGTTGCAAGGGCCATGTTCAGCTTTGCATCGCAAAAGATGGTGGCACCCCAAATCACTGGGTACCCTTGAAAACATCGACATTTGCGATTGTCAATACCCCAAAGAAAATTTACAGGCATTCGTTTCAACACCAACATGAGCATAACTTGGGGAGATATCTAAAATATTTATATGTATGTGTATGGCCATCATATTTTTTGGGGGGAGGGGAGTCCAGAAAACATCTCCGGAATTTCAGGGGGTGCGACATCAACTTTTCCAGGCCCTAGATACCACAGTGCATACGGTGTCCAATAACCATTGGTGTATGTGCCCAAATAGGGTAACCAATAACCATTGGCGTACAATAGATTTCCACCAGCCATATTGGGGCGTCAAAATTTTGACCCATACCCATTTAGCTGGTTAAACCTATATTTGTATATATTTGCTAGATGTGCATTTACCACAACCAGTAGTTGGGTACGGTAGATGGTAGATGCACTGGTTACGTCTAGCTGGTTTGCACTGGAAAGGTTCGGCTGGTTTACATGATAGTAGATTCTGACAGGCTTATAGCCATAACCAGCTTAATCTAATTACCTGTTATCCCCAGAAATAACATGATAGTTGATTAGCGATAATTCCTATAAATTTCTGCCAAACAGCTAATGCCACCTCCACAATGCGCCAAGCCCACAGTGCACCGCCTCTTCCCGTTGCAGCCAGGGCCAAAAACCGGGTTTCCTGCAACAACTTATGATGCTGACAGATGAATGACCAAGGAATCGGTGTCAGCAACTGGTTTCAACCGTGGCAAGGGATGGCCAAGCAGGTCACAAACGGATTGACCAATTGAACTCAACGCGCTGGAAATGTCCTCCTTTCGCAAGTGTTCATATGTACTACTACCCCCCCAAATGTTGTTGTATATGCATATGTACAGCACCCCCAAAAAGAATGATCTACCTTTTTGATGGTGAAAACAAGGAGTGCCAGATAGAAGACTGGAAATATACATTAAGTATCATCGAATTATATGCAGATACATATTTCACAGCTAGGATAACGACAGTTAGGGATCAATTTTTTTATTCCTAAAGGAATCGTTCTCCAACGTCTATAAGTGGAGAGTATCACAAACTGGGAGCAAGATCAAGGGACATCTCGATGCGGCGAAGCCCAAGTCTTGCAGATCATCATCATCATCATCATCATCATCATCACCATCATCACCACCATCATCATCCTCCTCATCATCATCATCATCATCCTCATCATCATCATCCATCTCCGTGGCTATTGTTCCCAATCATTTCCGCTTGATATTGTGGTTGCCCTTGATCTCCACATCCACGCAGCACCTGGGAGGTTCCGGTGGCGCAGGAAAGAACTGGCCGTAGGGGTTGTACTCGCCGTTGGCCCCGCGGAATCGGCTGATGAGGCCTGGCTTGAGCTCGGCGCCCATGTGGGTTCTATGGCTGGTTACCCAACCAATCATGGGTGGTTTAGCTGGTCAACTAACATGATAATGATAGGTTGACTAACGTATGGCTGGTTATCCATCCAATAATAGGGGATGATAACTCACAATTATAGGGGATATCTACCACCTTCCTTTTGGAAAATGATCCGGTCAAACTTTCGCTGGACACTCTGCTCTTTCCAACCAGTCCAAGGTGACTAGCCCTTGCCCCAATTCCGACAGCAAAGTGTTGACAGGATAGGATCTGCCCTTGTTCGGGCAACGAAATGATACGAAAATTCTCACAAAAAGTCATGGCACGACTTACCAAGACTTACCAACACAAAGTCTGTGCAAAGTCATGGCTGTCAAAATCATCTTTGGTGCCTTGAACTAACCATCTAAACCCCTATAGATAGGTTGAACATCTTTGTTTTGCGCAGCTTGGGGTTGCCTTGAACTGCTCCTCCCGGCCTGGGAGCTCCTCCGTGGTTGGCTCAGATCGGTTGGCGGAACTTTGCACCGAAGCCGAACTGCCTTGAGATCCTCTTCCAGATCTTCCAGATCTTCGAGAGCTTTCAGGTGTTCCAGAGCTTCCAGAGCTTCCGGATCTTCCAGAAGTTCCTGCAGAACCTGGCAGCACCAATTTCACAGATCTGGAGCAATCTCCATGTCCTCAAGCTGCACGCTGTTCACTCTGACTTTCCTATCCCTTTTGCCTCCAAATCTTTTGGCATTTTCTTGCTCTTGCTGCGCAGCAAAAGCACGCTCTGCTTCGATTTGCGCCTTGGTTGCGTTGAGGGCACAACCAAGCACATGACAAAGGAAAGCTCGCAAGGCTCTGAGGCAATGCCTCTTACATGGTAGACGAAAAATACCATCGCCTCGCCACAAGGTTCAACCAGTGCCAAGATTGGAGTAATTACTGCCCAAACTGGTCAACCCCTACCACTGACGGTTGTCAACACCACCTGTCAACCATAACCAACCATGAATTACCCTAACCATCGACTGATCATGACTAATCATTATTGACCAATGTATAGCGGTATAGCGGTAACCTTTGTACAACTGCTTTCATTGGGCCATCAAACATATATCCTACAACCAGTAGATCCCATCATCTTCCAGCATTGAACTATCATTGAAGTATCATGCCATCATGATGTGGCTATGGGTCAGTTCAACCTGTACCCCTGGTTCCCCAATCATTAAGCATGGTTTTCCCTACTAACTTATCCCCCATGGTTGGTTAAAGCCTTGACCCATAGCCACATGTAGCTGGTATACCCCCAAGTATGTTTGCTTGCTATCTCCTATTGTTAACCACTAACCCTTGGTTGCTTGGTCAATGGCTTGACCCAACTCGCCATGTAACCAGTGACCCCTGATGTCATGGCGGCTCGGTGGAAGCACGTCTCCCTGGGTACCGCACGCTGCTTTTCATGAAGCGGGGATCCGTACTGAGGCGGTCAAGCTTTGGAGCTACAGATTCCGTAGCGCTAGTTGAGTTGCTATTTGGGATTAACAATAGGGGTTAATCCATCAATAATAGGGTTAGCCAACTATTAATGGTTTAATGGTTAAACAACTATTTTACATGATGGTTTCTCAAAATAGGGGACTCACCCAAATCATCCATCAATAGTCATGGCGTTCAATGGTTTTACAAGGATTATAATGCTTGATGATAGGGGATATGACCAACAATAAGACCAATAATATCTCATAATTTTCCCATCAACAACAATAAGGGATTATTAGTGGTTTATAATGGGGGATGATGCTTAACAATAATGGTTCAACAACTATCATACATGATGGTTTCTCAAAATAGGGGACTCCACAAAATCATCCATCAATAATCATGTTTTATTAATGACTGGTCATTTTTGATGTTGACAAGGGGTATATACTCAAAATAAGGAACCCCTTTTTAAAAACATGTGTTAATTACTACGAATGATGTGATAATGGTTGGGGGATAAGTTCGCCAACCATAGTAGTGAGAAAACAATGCTTAATGATGGGGGAACTATTTGTGGTACTGGGGTTGATAATTATAACCCCTGTCAAGCATCAAGCAACATCAAGCGATTCGGCTTCAACTGGCAAACAAATAGCCAACCAACTATCATGAAACCATATGGGTAGGTGCCAAAATAGTGGTACCCCCAAAACCAAGCGTTTCCTAGTAAAATGATCACTTTTTTGGTGGGACTCATTGGTCACCCTACTTTGGCACATACCCATTTGTGGTACTGGGGTGAGTTTTGTGGTTGATAGTTGAATGGCTTCGTTAATCATATTCAGCCACGACTACTCAACCATTGTTTACCATTTGCAGCCATTACTAAACCATTATCTGACCATGCTAATCATATTAATGGCTACCCAGGATTAATAAACCCCTGGTTGATTAATAGGGGGTATCCCCTAGAAGCTTTGGTTTCCCATTGGAATGGTAACCCCCCCAATTAACAAACCCAGGGTTTACTAATCCCGGGTAGCCATTAATTGGCCAACTTAAGGCAATATCAAGCAACATTGATTTTGATTAGTTTGTTACTCGTGGTTGACTGGTTCAAATTACTATGGCATACTATGGCTAAATATTGGTCAAGATCCATCTTGAGTCGGCTACCAAAATGATTTGGTTCTCAAATTTTACCCACATTAAGTACCAAGATAAGCCAAGATTGAAGTCGCTAACGCACTGGTGACTTTCACTTTGAAGCCCTGGTGAACCCATGTTGCTTCATGAGGCTAGCCAGGCCACAGGAAAACCATCGGCTCAGTCTCGCCGCTCCCCAGCGAACACCGGTGCCATCATGACACGCGGTTCCTGAATAGCCACAGTGAGTTATAGCTATAATTCGTAACCTCCAATACTTCAGGTAAGCTCTTCTCACACTTGGTTTAATGGATAAAAGGTTACCTCCTAAACAAGAAAAGTTTACCTGGCTTTATTGGAGAATTGAAAATACGGATCTTGGTAAACAAACAGAACCTACGTATACAAAACCAGCAGCAAGAGCTATTGGACACTGCGTCACTGCGGCCTGCAATCGTTGGTGCACCTTGCGCCAATGCCACCTGGTGGCACAGCCCGAGAGAGGTCCTACTGTTGGGCCCAACCAATCCACCGTTAAGCATCAAGCAAGATCAAGCGATTCGGCTTCAACTGCCGCATAAATGGCCAACCAACTATCATCAAACCATATGGGTATGTGCCAAAATAGTGGTACCCCCAAAACCAAGCGTTTCCTAGAAAAATGATCACCTTTTTTGGTGGGACTCATTGGTCACCCTATTTTGGCACATACCCATATCAAGCACCGGAGGTTCACCAGTCGCTGTAGCAGTGAGACCCCGCCTCTGGGATTGCAACACACCGGCACTCCACCGCTTTGCCTGGGAATCCCATCCTGGCGATGCGATCGACATCCCAAGTGATGCCATCTTGAGGGGATGCAACCGGTGGATACGAAGTTGATGGTTCACTCCCCAACATGGATGGCTCATGGCTAACAATTAGCAATGGTGAATCATGGTCACGAACCATGGGTCATCTGGCTATTAACATGGTCAATTATTACTCCATGTTAATCCCAGCAGTATGGCAGTGGGTCAAAACCCTGTACCCCTGGTTCCCCTATCATTAACCATTGTTTTCCTTATAGTTTGTTGGTTATTAACCACCATTATTGGCAGGTTAATATTGACCCATAGCCATATGACTACATATCTACGTCTGGAGGCTGGCTCTGGAGCCACGACTTCCCTGAGCATAGCGGCAGATCGGTGTTGCTGGGGCCACGCATGCAAACCAAAACCGCACCGAGCCTGCAATTCTCCGATACGCCCATGCTTCCGTGGACTCAGAAAAATTCCAGGAGAAACCAACCAAGCCACCCACCGAACCAACCCAACTAGCCAACCCAAGCAACCCAACCAGCCCCAACCACCCACCCAAAAAACCAACCAACCCAACCAGCCCCAACCACCCATGCAACCAACCAAGCCACCCACCCAACCGCACCCCGCCAGCCTCATCCACCGCCACAAAGCTGCTGAGCCGACGACCTGCCATCCACCGCCGGTCTCCCGGCGCCTCGCAACGCAACGTCGAAGGTTCGGACTCCATGGGAAGTGGTCCAGGATGGTAAGACCATGGCATGGTGAAGCAGCCACGGTTGGTTTAACCAGGAATCAACTAGTGGCTACTATAGGAAGACTAGCAGGAATTAACCTACTAGCAGTTTACTAAGCAGGAATCAACTAGTAAGATGATGACCAACTGATAGGATTAATGGTGGTTCGTGACGAACTATAAGCAACTAATCATCAACTAGTCATGTTTAATTACCAACGAACAATCAACTAGTCATGCTTCATAGTTGCTAGGGTTAAGCATAGTTGATAATCAGGTAGTGACGATGGCTGAGGATAGTTCATAACGGCTAACATTGGTTTATCATGGCTAATGATGGCAATACCAGCTTCATATGGTTCATTGTGGTTAATTGTGGTCACTCGTGGTTGGTGCTGGTTGACGATTGTGAATAGTGGTTTATCATAGCTAATCATAGTGAAAGACCCGCATTGATTTGAACTGATTGATCCTCCAGATGATCTAGAACTGCCAAAAAATGAAGGGATTCGTGGTGAATGGCCGGCCAGAGATCTGCCCACTGTGATGAGATGATCTCTCTGGAACTCACAGACTTGGATAACGCACAGAACCATGTTGATACCGCAAGTCATCCACCAGACAGATCAGTTGACATGGACACTTCCACGGGATGACCCTAGGATCCCTAGCTTTGCGGTCAAGGGGAACAAGACGCTTGACCTCAGTATACTTGCAAGCTGGAGATTATGTCAGGGTCACAACTGGCTTGGTATCGCATCTCTGGGCATGCCTGGACAGAACCATATACCATGCTTCTGGGGGTAACCGTGTGGCGTGATCCATACCCCTTTCACCTATGGTTGGTTGTGAACGCCGACTGTGCTGTCCACTTTTAACCATTGACGAGCCATCACTAGCTATCATTAAACGCAACTATTGATGAAACGCAAACAAACAATTGATTTACCATCATATGCCATGAAGGAACGTTGCGTGAACTGTTGAGCAACATCAGTGAACCATTAAACCCACTATCAACCATTAAAATGGATCATAGCTGATTAAAGCCGGCTAGCTCTACCCAAGATTGCTGTTCATAGTGGCTGCTGATAAATGAATTATAAATGGATAACCCTCGTCATCCAACAACTCACCAGCACTTATGACTGTCCACCACCAACCACTACTAATCATGTGGTTGACTAACCACTAACCAATAGAAACATATCGCAACCCCCATACATCCAGCTGTTCACCCAGCTCAGCTGACCCCCGTTGCTCCCGCCTGGAAGCCATGCAGAGCATCCAGGGGGTCCAGCTGACGCAACAGTCCGACCATCAGACCTCGCAGCCAGCAGTGGCTGATCCTGGTTGACCATGGTGGCCATAGTTCAACCACGCTTCAACCATGCTTCAACCAGCATCGTGAACGAACACCTGGCGCCATCCTCACCAGGCTCTTAACCATGATGATCAGCATGACAAACCTGGTTGAGTAGCAATTGTTGTTGATCATAGTTGTTTGACCCCGGTGGGGCATCATGAGCACCGTGAACGTCCATGAACTGTGGTGATTGAGCATGTTTGATCATGTTTGATCGTCATTCATGAATCTTGATCTTGCTCTACTCAAAAAAAACATCGTTAACATCATTTAAACACTGTTGACCATCAAAGCATTGGACATGAACGGATGTTCGTTTATCAACCAACAATATGCACCATCCATTAAACGCAGTTTCGCAGGTCTTTCAACCATGCATTTAACCAACCATGGCCTCTAAACCATCACAAACCTTCCATTAACCGTTCAAAGCAGAAACAAGTTGCTTACTCAGGAGGGCGTGTTGACCAAGCTTCGATTCAGCTTTCTGGTCAACACCTCCTGGTTTTCCAAGCAGAAACTCGGATGTTCATCCTGTTGACCATAATCAAACCTGTTGGCTTTTCCTAGTTTTGATCATTCTCCACATCCCACAGTAGACTCAGCAGGTTATCATTGACCAGGTCACTCCCAACCTGCAGGGCGCCTTCAGCATGATGAGGTTCCCGCCGTGGGAGTTAAACTGTTAAGGGACAGAAGATGGGGAGTTGAACTGTTCGCAATTTCAAGTTGAGTCAGACCTGATGGCGTTAAGTGTTGAAGAGGTCAGGTGGTCAAACCGAAACGAATCTGACTGAGGAAACCAAATGGTTCTAGAGGCAGTTCATTTTCGTATGATGTAACAGCTGGCCTTGTGTCATGTAGTCATTTATGTTTGACATTTTTGGGCACCAAATTCTGCAGAATCATCACCTTGCAAATGTTCGCATGAACTTCCGACGCGGAGAGCAACTATCCCGGATACGAATCACGAATGAAACGAAACATCAAATGTTTGCCTGGGCCTCTCGATGAGAAAACCCCTGAAGCAACTGAAACTTGGCGCCCTTTCAGGGCCCAGTCGAGGGTACAACATTCATGGACAAAACTCATGTAAGGGCTTCTCAAAATAGGGGTCCTCTTCTAAATCGGTTGGTATATACTTACCAGCATACAAACGCGTATGTTGATAACAATGATTAAACAAGAATGCTTGTATATGTCTACATATGTTTGTAGGTTTTCTAATATATATATATATATATTGTAATATAACTATATATTGTAATATAAATATATGTATGTATATACATACATATATATATATATATTTATATTTAAATATGTTTGTTTATCTATACACATACAATGTGCACATATATATACATTTGTCTATACCCTAGAAGTCAGCCAAAGGTCGCCTGAAGGCTTATTGCGAAACATTCTTACTAGCATATGATTTTGGGAGACACCCATTTTGAGAAACACCCATGTTGACCAAACATCTGGGAGTCTGTTTCTTTCACTCACAACTCGGAACCATCACAAACCTTGGCAGAGGATCCAGCGAAGTTGATGGTCAAGTGCGACTTGGCTTTCCGTGGAAGACAGCCACACAGCTTTGGGTTGGCGTCGATGTTAAAATTCCGTAGTTTCGGATGCTTCATGAGGCGTGCCACTACATCCACGCGTTGGCAGTGTAGGTCATTCATTTGCACCTGTAGCTGTGTGAGGTTCACAAGGTGTTCCAAAGACTCAGGCAAAGGACCCTCCAATTTAAGATCATGAAGGTCCAGTGAGCGAAGTCTAGGCCACAGTTCAGGCAAGCTATCTGGGATCGTCCCATAGATAAAATTTGCGTCGATGTGCATTTTCTCCAGTGACTTCCATCTCCACCAAGGCAAGGTCAGGTCGTCAAAGTGGATGTTCCAACCATGCACCGGGCAACGCCAGACAGGTGGTGTGCCATCATCCTGTGCCACGTAGCCAGGGACACAAAGACTACGATTTGGCAGCCAATCTCCAGGACAATCTACAGGATCCTCGCTCAGTCTGCCATTCTCAAAGGCCTCGAAAATGCGTAACTGGTGAAGATTCCCCAGGCTGTGAGGCAATGATTCCCTACCTGTCAGGTTACAGCCGACCACATTCAAATGAATCAATTCCGAGAAGTTCCCAAGACATTCTGGCAATGCTTTGATTGAGATGTACTCATCTGAATCCTTGCTGCTGTCACCACTGATGTGAAGATACCGCAAGTTCTGGAACTCGCAGATCCAGTCGGGCACACTTGTTGACGCTGTCATTAGAGTGAGTCCGAGAATAGATCCCGTCCGTGATCGAAAAGCATCCACATCCACAGGTTCGTGGCCCGCGCGCACCGTCATCACTCTTGTGTTTGGAAAGAAATCCAGCAACTTCTTCAGAACTTCTTTGCGAAAAAGGTTGCTGCCCTTAAACTCCAAAACGCGGACTCCGCGCAAGACGTGGTCTACAAAGACTTCGTCTCCCGAATTTTCTACAACGACCTGGCCCGAGAGCGTTACACGGACCAGGGCGTTTTGTTGGTCGCAGGCCCAAAGCTCCTCACAACGACAGAGTTTTTTCACGTTGAACTCCGCAGCAGACTCCACGGATTCCAGGAGTTTAAGGCAGGTCTTGGTTTGTTTGCTGCTGCGGTCAAGGATACCAAAGCTGCTATGGAGCTTCCAGAGCATCAGTAGGTCTTGATGTAAAGATCCATCCTTTGTGGAGGAAAAGCCCAGCAGATAATATGCTGAAGAAGCCTCAGCCAATTGGCGATTACCAAAGACTTCACCTAGGCTAGAGCTGGTCATGACCGCCTGGGTCAAAGCTCTTGTGGCGTTCAGTTTCTTCTTTCGCACAGCTGGGTCGAGGCTGGTGCTTTCGTCTGCGAGCAGCGTGTTGGCCCAATCAGTGTAGCCCTTCTCAAGCAAGCTGCGCAGCTGCATTGGGTCGGACTTGGCGGTGATGGACTTCCACTCCTCCGGGGAAACTCCAAAGGCCGTGGCCCAGGTAGCAACACTGGATTTCTCATTTGGCAAGCTCTGCCGCTGAAGCTTTCCCACGGGGAGGTCACAAGCCAGCAAGCTCGGAAGACCCAGAAAAAAGCGCCCAAGTACTTGGATCATGTTGGATCGTTATTGGCTGAGTGAAGGTTCTAGCTAAGAGATCAGCACCAATCAATTGCCAGCTATGGACGGGTTCTACTTGGTGTGATTCAAGAAAGTGGTAGCACCACAAAAATCTCAATGATCCACCCGGGGCTGGTCTCCTGCATTTTTTTCAAAACGCGCATTCTTTACACACATGTGTTACTCACATTTGTCCTCAAGTAATTGTTCGTTATCCGGAGGTGTGATTCTTGGTCATGCTTTCTTTAGCGGTGGCTCAGAAGTGTTTGAAAAGCTGCAAATGAGAAAACGTGTTGATCAAGTGTGTTGATGAAGCAGTTGCATCCATCACTACGGGGTTTTGTGGGGATCAACCAAATCAAAAACTTTGGACCCAGATGTCAGCGACTGGACCACCACGTGCCAGCGACCGAAATTCATTTTCCCCAACCTCTAAGCCAGTGGCTTCTCAACAGTAACCAAGGGAACCAGCTTGATCTTTCGGTGCAAGAAACATGATATCTTGGACTGATTCCTAATGGTTTAGATAGGATAAACCTAACCAGCATGATCTAGCTTGATAACGGTTTGTATTGAGTAGTACTGCTTCACACTAAGAAAGAAAAACGCAGATTGAGTCTCTTACAGTCACTGAACAAATTTATATACCTGTGCTGTTGAAGTGGTACTGTATGCCATTGCACGCCATCGTCATGTATGTGCTAGGTGATGGATGCGATGTCCATTGAATAAACGCGCTGACTAGGTCTTCAAAGAATGATCATCTATGCAAAATATGTGGGTGAGCTATTGAAAATTCACTGGCAGGGCCCCCAGTTCCATCAAATATGCCTGAATTTCTCAGGTTCCCCATACCTACTGCGTATTGCACCCACCAGACGCATGAAAGCCACCTCTGGGCTCAGTCAGTAGGCGCTAGCAATGGCTGGTGCCCGGCCCCCGCCTTCTCCAACAACGCACCTGCCATGACCACCACGCCTGTGGTGCCATCACCGATCTCATGATCCTGAAGAGAACAGCGAAGGCAATGCTATGGCTGTGCTGAACTCGGGACCGAAACAGCAGAAACACAATGTGTAAACGTGAAATGCAACTGACCATGGAATGACTCCCTGCGCGAGGTTGAAAATTGACAACAGTTCTCAGTTGCTCAAGGTTGGCCCTGATGAACAAGCTTTGACGCGGATCAGAGGCTATGACATTGCAGACACAGTGTTCCAAACAGTCCACATGACTTGTTCCTGCGTTGCAAAGATGTGCAGTATGCCGCACAATGCAGCAACTAAAGCATTCTATCAAAAGTTCCAATCAGGATTCCCAAAGACTGCTTCAGCCAGCAACGACCAAAAGCAGCAGCCAAAAGAAAGAAGAACGACAACAACAAACAGCAAGCGACGTACAACAAACAACCAGTAACAAACAACCAACAATAAACAACCAACAACAATCACACAACAACAACCACAACAAACAACCAACAACAATCAAACAACAACGACAACAACAACAACAACAACAACAACAACAACAACAACAACAATCACAACAAACAACCAACAACAAACAACCAACAACGACCACAACAACAACAACTGAAATTCCGGCCAGCCCTCTCCTGAGACTTTGATAGCTCTACCAGCAGCTTCGCGATCTGGACGTGTTGTCAAAGTTTGAAAGCCAATCGTTGGAGACTAGCGCAGTACTTAACACAGCTTGGCTGAAGTCTTGGTTGGATGACTGGATGACCAATGTTTGGTCTTCTTGCTGAGCAGCTCCAACTTACACTGAAGATCTTATTGTTAGCTTACCCCAAATTGCTAACCAAAGAAAGCACTCGAAAAGCTCATCCACCAGGAATTTGGCTTAGCCCCACAGCGCTGCCTGGTGATTCACATCCATCTTCTCTAAGATGGTGGCACCATCATTGGTGACCGTGACGTCCTGGCTATTAGTTGGGCCAATGGGAAACGCCATCAACTGGCCCATTGGGGTTCCCAAAATTCTCACCGTGCGAAGTGGTGCTGTTGGGCTCACCATCTAGAGATTGGCGACATTCCAAAGGCTTGTTCTCACCCCTTTTTGACCATGCTGCACCCCACGGGTCCAAATCCCAAGCTGCAGACCGCATGATGAGAATCCCAGCACCAGCTTGCCAGGTGCCCCATCAGTACAGCTGTCTCAATAGGGAAACCAATCAGCTACAGAGAGGTACAGGAGCTCAGTGATATGGAGTCCGTTCATGTGCATGTGTCCATATTTATTTATCTATTCATTTATGTATCTGTTTATTTGTTCATTCATTCATTCATTCATTCATTCATTCATTCATTCATTCATTCATTCACTCATTCATTCATGCATTTATTCATTTACTTATTTATTCATATATACTGTCTATGTGTATTTATACATATATATATATATATATATGTATATGCATCTATTTCTATGTACAAATCTATCGAAATAGCTATATATCCATAGATAAATTCTTAAACAGAACAGCTTTATGTATGGTCACCGGCGGGGGGCGCAGCGGGCCCCATCCCCATCTTGTCCATCCCTCGAGGTCCCATCGAGCTTCTCACCTCGGCGAACCAGCGGCGCGGCTCGGCGCCAAGCGGCGCCTTTGGGAGGTGAAACTGATTGGATTGGAATAACAATGGGTGATAGCGAATAATGGTGGATAACAATGGTTAATAATGGTTAATAATGGTTAATGGCTAGTGACAACAGTAACAATGGCTATATAGTAACAATGGCTATGTTACTGATTGATAACAATGGTTAGTAACAATGGTTAGTAACAATGGTTGGTAACAATGGTCAATAATGGTTAGTGGCTAATGATGATTTGGGATTGATAACGGTTTATAACAATGGTCAAAAATGATAAATGGCTTATGGTGATTAATGGTTGATGATCATTTATAGCCTTTTAAAATGGTCATATAGAATGGCTAGTAGTTCCTAAAATGCTCAATGGCTAATGACTGCAAATTTATCGGCTAGTGATGGCCAAAAAATTGCTATATAATAGTGGTGATTGTTTTACAATATTCAACAACGCTTCATTTTGAATAATAATGATGATTTATTAGAGGCTGATAAGGGCCAAAATTGCTTCATGAGTGCTTACACATGCAAATTCTGATGAATAATCAAAACGAAAAATGTTGACAAAATGGCGGTCATGTGGGTTACTAGCGGTTGATGACTGCTTATAATGCTTGCTTGGGGATAATACCACCACAAATACACATAGAAAATCGAAAACAACAAACGAACCTATTGCAACATTTTAAATATCATTACTCGAAAAAGACATTTAGATATAGATACAGTACCATAGTTCAAATACCCAATTTCTACCTGCAAACAATAACAAACCATGTAACAGTCATGATGGTTCATCATTGACCAGCTCAGCTGGCCGCTCAGCTATGCCGCAAGTGGGCACCATGATGGGCTCGTTCTCACGAACACCGGTCTATTTGAGCACATGCTTGGTATGCGGTATTTTTGTTCATTGTATACACATAGTATACGTACGTAACGTCTGTATGTCTGTATGTCTGTATGTCTGTATGTCTGTATGTCTGTATGTCTGTATGTCTGTATGTCTGTATGTCTGTCTGTCTGTCTGTCTGTCTGTCTGTATGGATGGATGGATGGATGGATGGATGGATGGATGGATCATCAAATACATCCACTATCTGCGGTTCCACGCCGAGTCAGAAACTGCCTTGGCCGCAAGAATGTTCGCCTGGCATTGGGGGCAGGGGCGAGCAATCAGCACGAAACAACATAGCTTGCACTTAGCATTTCGAAAGACCATGTTGGAAATAGAGCTGCCGCAAAGGCGTACAAAATCCGTTCCCGTTTCTTTGTATTTCGTCCGGTGATGCGAATGTACAGGAGAAGACTCCATTTCTGCCAGAGTATGAACCATCAGCTTTCAATATAATCCACTATCAACCAATAGTTGATATGAACCGAGAGTTCTCAAAATATCAAACCGGAATCATCAACTTACACTATGAACCATTCATATGGGTATGGGCCAAGCCACCAGTCAACCAATGGTTTCCATGTGTCAAATGATCATCAGCTTTGGTTGAGCCCACTGCTTACCCCATTTTGACCCATCCCTGCATAACCACAGTTCTCAACCGGAATCATCCCCTATGAACACCATGAACCATTCGTCTAACCACAACATAACCAGTATCACTAAGGTGAATACTATATTCACTGGTCATGGTTTTTAATTCCGTTTTAAATAGTGCATAGAATAGTAATACTATATCCACATAACCATGACATACCAGCACTGCCGGTCAGTCAATATCACCATACTAACACTCCCCGTCAACTCACGACGCACCAAGCCGTAAAGCCGCTCCTTGTGAGCGTCCAGCCCAGAGAGTCGTTTCTTCTTCGCCTGCTCCTGGGCATCTGGGAGTTCCAATGGTGACTCCCAATCAACGATATCAATTGCCATGGAATCTCTTGCCATTTCCATTGCCTCACAGTGGTTCCATTCCATCTGGCGTTCTTGAGTCCCAATTCAATTCAATTCAATTCAATTCAACGCGCAGCAGGCTGGCAATGTCCAGCTCTAAGTGTAGCAGCCTTTTCTCTTCTCTAGCGCAATTTCATTGGTCGTCTAACTTCATACACGGGTTTGATGTGGTCACTGGTCGATCTATCCACATAACGACTGTAGACTCCCCGGTTGCAACAACACAACTGCTGCCGATACACCAAAGAAAATTTTTCCACTGAAGATGGCTGCACACAAACGGACAGACCCACATCCGGCACTACAAGTGCTAGTCGATTTCACAACTGGCTCAGCCCAACAGGGTGCTGAACGGGGCGTTCTCAGCAGGATCTGGGATGCAAAAGTTCCCAAAGACTGAAAGGCAAAATGGATGTGAGATTATGTGAGATGATGTGAGTCTATTTCTCCGAGTCATTTTGAGGTCAACCACATTCTAACATGACGGGATATGATGGGATATGGGGGTGGCTCTTTCTGAGCCCAATCGTGTTGCATTGCCTTCCGGAACGCCGCACCGCTGCCAGTATTGGCTCAACGAGCCGTGCCGCGAGAATGGACGTTGCCTCTACGCTGTGGGTTGATCCCAGGTGGATTGGCCGGTTTCCTTGTTCCAGTAGTAGTGCGTCCCGTATTGATCACTCCAATGCTTCTCCCAGTTTGGAGGCAAACTGTCCCGACCTCCTGCAAGAGACCAGTGATTTTTGGTTAAGACACTTGTCTTGAAGGAATCGACCTGAAGGTGTCCCTTGAGTGGTGCCCTGATTGATTGCTGCAAATGTTTGGTCATCGTAACGCAGTGGAATGCATTTTTTCTTCCTTTGATTCATTTCCACATAATTGCCTCGACTTGCCTGTCAACTGATCTTCTGTTCAGGTGGTTGTATACATTACATATCAAAAGTTCATTGGATCCATTGAAATCATCTTCAACCCAACTACGCCAACAGCATTTCGGTGACATATCAATTCACTCTACCACCCAGAAAACCGCTGTTGGTTGATGTACGAGCCCATGTCTGGGTTTTCCAAAGGGAGACCTTTGACTCGTCATATCCCGGTGCTCCTTGAGCTCCCATTTTTTCCCGTTCTCCTGGTGAGGTCTTCTGTCTCTTGGCCTCACCTCCGTCCGAAGCTCCTACAGATTCGACCCGCTTTCGCGTCATTTCTGCGGCAGAGCCGCGCGTGGGTGCACGGAAGGCCGTGAAGGGTTCGCTCTTGGATTTCCCCTGGCCCTTCCCAGACCCCTTGGAACCTCAGCACAAGGAGAAGCGATGTGAGGCCCTGGAAAGGTGAGGATTGAGGTCATGTTGGACGTCATTTTGGGCGTTGATTATTTCACGGACTGCTCTGACTAGATCCTACCAGCCTCATACCAATCCACAATTTTCCTCCTAGCCTAGCACCAAATTGATATCCATGCAGTGCTTCACCATGCTGCTAAGTTGCTCTTGCCCTTGCCGTCATCTTTGGAATCTCTTCCATTCTTACCTCTGGAGCCAGAATCCTGGTTCCAACTTTGGTTCTTGTCACCCCATCGTTTGCTGCGCTCTGCTTCACTGATTTTGCCATCGGTCTGCGTCCGCTGACCAGTCCCGCCTTTGGCACTCCGCTGACTTTGGGTGTAGTTGGAACCGTAGGATTTGGAGTTCCCATTTTCTGCATCTGACTTCTTCTTCCAGGCGTCCTCTTTCCAGGATCCTTTAGAGTCCCACTGGCGAGACTTCTGGGACCCGCCATCGGTGTAGGCAGCCACCTGTTTCTTCTCCCAATTGGCGTCCTTACCCTCCCAGTTCTTGGAAGCACCCCACTTGTCGCTATTACGACTTGAATCCTTGGATTCCCATTTGGAGGAATTCCACTTTTCGTCCTTGGTCTGTTTGGGCTTGGACCATCCTTCCTTGGGTTGGTTCTTGTCATACCTGCCGTTGCTCTTGTCGTAGGACTTGTTGTCGTACGACTTGTTGTCATAGGACTTGTTGTCGTAGGACTTCTTGTCATAGGACTTCTTGTCGTACGACTTGTTGTCATAGGACTTGTTGTCGTAGGACTTCTTGTCGTACGACTTGTTGTCATACGACTTCTTGTCGTACTTTTTTTCATTTGACTGCTTGTTCTGCCCCCATGTGGAATCTTTGGACCACTTGTTGGACTTCTCATTTGAGTCCTTGTAAGTGACTCTTCTAGTTGGCTGCCATTCGGAGTACTGAGAGCGTGGCTTGGGAGTGTGGTACTCATAATGGCCTTTGCTACCTTTGCCACCTTTAGTCCTGGAGCTAGATCCCCAGTACTGATAGCTTCGGCTTGCCCCTTTGGTTCCTTTGGTTCCTTTGCCACCTGTCTTTCCTTTTCCTTTGCCTTTCCCTTTTCCTTTGTCTCGCACCCTTTTGGGAGGCGGCGCATTTTCAGGATCTGGAGGATCACCCTCTTTCTGTTTATAGGGATTGTCCTCCGTCTCATCTCCACGAATCAAAATTCGGCACTTCACCGTTTCTGAATGCTCGACCTTGTCCTTCTTCTTCATGGGTGTGGCTGTACCCTCATCGATGGATTCCTGAATGATGCTATTCTCGATGTAGTTGTCTTCAATCCTCAAGGGGTGATTCTTGAGTCACAGTTCGTCTGAATTCCGTTTAAGACCATCAACGGACGGCTTTCGAACGGGACCGACCTAGTGCCGGAAAAAAATTCTGGACTAATGCCCACATCCTGAAGTACTTTGCACACGTGAATGCGATGGACTGGCAATGATCATCTGAAAAAACATTGCCAGCCACAAATGCCATGGCAAAGCCTGGGGGTTCCTGCCATCCACGCTGCTTTTGGCAGCCACGTCGCCACCTCCAAGTCCTTTAGTTCCCAAATATATGATCCAAACCCGAAGATTGTAGCCATGATTGAAGATGGTTACACGCTTAATAATGGTGGCAGTGCTAGCAATCAATAACCGCAACTATTGGCTAACAATGGTTTCAGACGGTTGATAAGCGACGATGAATGATGGTCTCACTCGGCACTAACACCCAATCTGCTGGACCATGGAACGTGTTTGACTGACCTGAAACCATGCTCCACCCAGAAACCTCGTCTGCAGCCACACCATCTAAACAACTCCATGTAATCCATAACCAACCAGATATAACCAGATAACCAACTAAGTATGCCCAAGTATATAACTAACCATAACCCAAATCATCAACCAGGACAAGCAAAAACAACCATCAAGAGTGGGCGCCAACCAGAAGAGCTCCAGGCCTCAAATACACTGGCAGCTTGCCCAGCTCAGGCTTTCGGGGGTCGTCCGCTGGGAAGGTGGCGTTCTCACTCAATGCTTCCTTGGAGCAACAGGGGGCAAAGGACCCAGAGGGTGCCACCACACTCAGGCCTTGATGGTGATGGTGATGGTGATGGTGATGGTGATGGTGATGATGATGATGATGATGATGATGATGATGATGAGGAGGAGGAGGAGGGGGACGGTGATGGTGACGGTGACGGTGACGGTGTTGGCGGTAAAGGTGACGATGATGCCGGTGATGATGATAGGAAAGAGGATCGCAATCACCAACTGCCGATACAGTAACCATAACCATGAATATGACTCCTGAAAA
>VSDK01007430.1:93350-107361 GCA_009767595.1 Symbiodinium kawagutii | reverse complement strand
AACCCCCTTCCCCTTGTTGTGAAGGTATTATGCCGCAGTCACTGTCTGGCAGCTACGGTGCTCCAGTTACTGTCTTACAGTTAGTGAGTGTGCTACAAATAATGTGCTGCACTGCACCAACTGCAGCAAAGTAGCTCCACCACAGTATCTGCAGCACAGCAACTTCACAATAACTGAAACACAATATCTGCAGCACAGTAGCTGCTACACAATACCTGCAGCACATTTTTTGCAGCACAGCAATTGCAGCACAGTAGCTACTACACAATAGCAGCAACACAGTAATTCCAACACAGGAACTTCACAGTAATTGCACCACACCAACTGCAGCACAGTATTTGCATAGTATCTGCAACACAATTTACAACACTGCAGCAAACCAGTTCTCCAAAACACTGTAAAAAATAACGCCCGAAACGACCCCTTAACCGTATATACGTATTGTATGGATGGTTGTATACATTGACCAAAGTATTTCAGGGCCATTTTGAGTCCCTCACACTTTCCATACTGAGATCATACATCTCTCAGATTTTCCCCATGGCTTGGGACACACCCATGGCCCCCCTGGCTCTCAGCATGCCGCTTCCGAAGAAAATCACCCCGCGGCACCACGGATTCAAAGCTATCAGGCTCAATGATAGTCATCAGGTTCGAGCTTTTCATCTGACCCAGACAATTCGATTGCCAGCGAAAGTTCACCATCAAAAATTGGTACTAATATTTGCTTGTAAGAACCAGCTCAACCCTGACAACCAAGAATCCATTTTGGCGTACCCTTTTCAGCAGGTTGCAAAGACACAGCAAAAGCAATCCTTCTGCTTCCCGAAAGAGCTGTTGTGCACGCAAAAATGTTGGTTGTGAACCAAAAAACCTCTGCTTTTTTCAGATTCTATTCCAGCATCAATTCTTTCAGATCCGATGTGCTGATGCACACAACTGCGGTTGTTGCACCCTGCGCCCCTGGTCTCAAATGAACCGCCCCACCAGCGAATTGCGCCATGGGCTCACGGACCCACCCCACCGTGATTTCACTGGCCTACTCCCCAGACCTTGCGCGTAGTTCCTCTTGAACAAGTGATACCAGTGCAGTCGCATTGATGACCCCACTCCTGGCCGCCAAGCTAGGAAATTACGACAATCTCCAGCGTTTGATGTGTGGAAAATTTCGTTGTCAAAGAAGACCATCCGTGTATGCCACGATGCCTGCTTCAAGTTCCAAGAACCATGGAATGAAAAGCAACGCTTCTTCGGACTTTAATATACCCTTGTCTGTTGTGAACCATAGAGATTGGGGAAAACTACTTGTATCCATCTGCAAAGCTACATGGACAAATGTGCCGGAGATATGGCTGCAGTGTGTATTTATTTCTGGAGGTATAGATTATACAGCATACATAGCATGGCATAACGTTTCAATACAGTGTATTGCAGTAGAGTACAGTGAGTTACAGCACCCGCATGCAGTCACACATTTCACACAGTACGTACACTTCACTACAATTGATTGCAAACATAACATCACATCACATCACACAATGCTACATTACATCACATTATAATAGAAATGGTACATGCACAGTCCACCTTTTTCTTGCATGCATACATGCATTGATACATACTTGAAATAGATACACAAATACATAAGGACACACACACACGCGCGCGCAATAACAAACATATTTGCATTGCATTGCAGTACAATATGTATAATGCACTTTTTCATATCATTGGCGCCAGTCATTGCCTTTTGCAGGCCATTGCACTACAGGGCACTACATGCATACACATGCTTTCGTATGCACACATGCATGGACTGCATGACAGTAGGACATATCTATGTGTATATCTATTCATGCGTGTATATGCATACATACACATATATATAAGTATATGTGTGTATATATATATATGTAAACTTTCACAAACAAACATGAACATGTACATCAGTAACTATAAGTATCCGTGTATAGGTTTGTGCAAACACGGATATGTATATATATTTATATACACATGTATATATATATGTGTGTGTGTTTATGTATGCACATACATTAGCACAGAAAGGCGCGCATATGCATTTTGTTTACACAATACGTAGAACATGAATATACACACCTTAGCCTTAGCCTTAGCTGTGCAACCTACGTTCATGCACAGTCTCCCAAATCTTCTCGGTCACATATGGGGAAACAAATCTTGCCAGTGCCAGGTCACCTCTCCGCGATTTGATTCTTGTCAAAGAAGAATCATGACTTCAGTCAGGTTGGAGTCATACTTTATGCCTATACCCTGTCAAAAGGATTCAAAAGCTATGTTGTTCAAGTAGAAACGTGCTCGCGGTAAAGATTGCCATGTTTTCGTTTGCAATGATGTGTGTCTGTGTGTGTGTGTGTTTTCGTTTGTGCCCATTTAACTCTTGGGAAAGGAATATTCAGCCTGCAGTTCAAAGCAGGACTTGAGTTTGAGCTGCTTCACATACAGAACACACTTAATAGGCTTGAAGCGTCATACTACCGTTTTGCATGTCATACACAGTTCATTCCTGGAGGGCCCATGCTTGCATAGAGAATAAGATTGGCTACATGAGCAGATCCACATGAAACTTACGAGACTTAGAAACATACTCTAGCTTGAATATACATATTTGCCATTTTTGTTCTTTGCCAAAAGCAGCTTTCATGTTTTTATTCACAAGTCAAGATTTGAAATCTTTTTCAATACAGCTATCCCCGTGCCCGTCCCCAGCTCCTGCCGCTTGCATCCGCACAAACGCGGTGGCGGTCGATTTTTTTGGATCCATGACGGGTGCACCTGCTCGATATGACACGGCAAAACCATGTGGTCTCAATGAGTCACAGCAAAAGTTTGCAGGTTTGGAGCAGGATCTACGCATGGGCACTGCCAAAGTGTGTGTGTGGGTCCAAAATGACGGGCTCTGCATCCCAGCAACTTTCCATGCTACCATTGCTGCTCAGACTTGGGGATTCAGCAAGTGAGGCGCATGGAAAGCCAGAGCAAAATGCAGAAAAACTAAGAAGGCATAAACTTGTTGACTTGGGGATCCCTCATAGATTGTTTTGTGCCAATGGATGATCACTAATCGTGACTCTCCAAGTTGATCAGGCCAACGGTCATGTTCACCTGATTGATTTTGTGGTCTTATGTAAGCACTTCCTGGTCGGATAGCCTATGTGCACCCTGCGAGGTTCTCCTATTGTAACTAAGGTTTAGGGATCATTTTTATGCAAAACCAGTCATTAGAAGGCCATTCGGCACAGCGCTTAACATGAAACTATCCCAACCGCCAGAAAATTCGGCAAGGGAGAAACGAGTGGTTTTTGTTTAGAATCTTCAACATTCCCACCGCTTTGGCCACTGTCAGATTGCCCCGCTATCTTGACGCCCACACTGACATTGGCGTCAAGCTCCACAGTGCCTTCTGAATCTGGCCCTCGAAAACACGAGGATATCTGCGCAGCAAGTAGTGAAAGGTTGCATGTCTTGGTGAAGGAATTGGGAAGTTTTTAGACGGGTATGTCCAAGTTTATCCACT
Source organism: Symbiodinium kawagutii (assembly GCA_009767595.1). NCBI lineage: Eukaryota > Dinophyceae > Suessiales > Symbiodiniaceae > Symbiodinium > Symbiodinium kawagutii. The sequence goes on along the minus strand of VSDK01007430.1, from coordinate 103,805 downwards.
ATCACTACCTGTGCATGCTCCCGAAAATGTGTGATGTCCTTTGAAACACATCATCTTGGGGCAGTTTCAGGGGGGTCACCCATTCGGGTGGTCACCCATTCTATGAAAACATCTGTTTCTGATTCCGGGGCAGCTTGCCTCGGCACCATGCCCCTCTGCAACCGCCGGGCAACACATGTTTGTCACAACTGTTCTTCAACCCAGTCTCCAAGTCCTACTGTGGATTGGTTGCTGGTGTCGTTACCCTCCACCCACACCATGAGTCCAAGAAAATCTCGCAACTGTTCATTAAAACATTTAAAACCCCGAACGCAAAACCATCATGGATTCATTGTCACTGGTTGGGGACACGTTTTTTTTGTTTACTACCACAATTCATCATCAAATCATCAACCATCATCAACCATCATCAACCATCATCAACCATCATCAACCATCATCAACCAAAACCTTTCTATAGAGGTTGTGGTACCTATTCACCAATTGGTAGCTATTCACCAATACTGATAGCGGTTGCTCTTAGCGCTAACCATAGAAACGAAGCCCTTGTAGGTCGATGCCTTGCGTTCACGGTCGATGAGCGCCCTGAGTTTGCCCCCAACAGCCCACCACATCCACCATCGGCCTCAGCCAGCCACCAAGTTTTTTATACCTGCACTGAAGGGCTCACCATGTCCGTGGACGCTGGACCTTCAAATGTTCGTAATGGAACACTGGTGGCAAATGGCCATTCACAACAGGTCACCAACAACAATCAACAACTATACCATGGTTTCGGAACACGGGGATACCTCCAATTCATTCAATAATGGGTATTCATAGTCATAAACTAACCATTGTTGCGGGTTCCCTAGTTTGAGAAACACACGTTGTATAGTGGGCTAATGGCCAATCATGGGGAAACTCTGGATTTTGTGACTCCCCAATCCCCAATTCAAAAGAAAGCTGACATCTCTTCCACGCTTCATAAAGTCCACCAACTTAAAATCCCAGTATTTGGTTCCAAGAGAACCCAGCATGGGTGAACCAAGGCCGAAACGAGGGCTAAAAAGTCACACACAAAATATATCGAGAGTGCTTTTGAGCATGCGACGTATCTCAACAGTAAATGATAAAGCACAAACATCAAAAAAAAGATAGAAAATCAGTTGCACCACGTTGCTTGCAATGCCCAAATTGCAACTAAACATGACGACAACAACAAGAACAACAACAACAACAACAACAACAACAACAACAACAAGAAGAACAAGAACAAGAACAGGATGAGCCATTTTTCCCCAGGCACCTTGGATTTCTTTGCATCTGCAAGCGCTCCGTCTCGTGCTGGCCAAGACAATTGGGTGGAGCGGTCATGTAAAGGAAGAACCATCCAAGGACGGGAACGACATGGAAACTACCAGCAGGCATAGCACTCGTCAAATCATGGAACAGAAAGCACCAGCGTTTGAGATGTAACTTACGGAGCCCAGCAAGAACCTTTGGTACAGCTTTAGTCTTTAGTGGGTGTAATTTGCCTCGAATCCTGTGCTTTTGTCGTGTTTTGACTGTTCCGCAAGGTTGGCGGAACACGGCACATCGGACCCACGTAGGGCAAACCTGGGACCAACACGGTTCCAACATGGGCCCAACTTGGAAATGAGGTCTGCGGTGGGAAGAATACATTCAGAGGCTACAGATCTCGGAACCTAAGAGTGGCCTTGCCCAAGCCTTCGTAAATGCGGAACTAGACGCAAGGCGATGTACAAGCAACGTCTTGTGAAGCGAATCCTGTGAGTGGCGATCACTGATCCTGATTTCAAGCAATTAAGACATCGCAGTACATCACTGCCATGTCTGCAACTTCTGAAAGAGGTGCAAAGAATCTAGTGACCTAGTGGCCACGTCAGATTATTTGTAGGTTGTTGGAATCTGCAAACACGTCTCTTGTCTCATTCGAGCAGCTTCCCATTATATCCTTTTTGTCTGGCAATAGAAGAATGCAAATGGCCGCAGAGATCCAAAAGCATGAATGTAAGGAAGATAAGCAAGCCACTGCACGGGAAAGCTGGCAAAACTAGTGGAACATCCAGCTTGTAATTGTAGTTCTATGCCTATACGGACACCCTACCATATAGCACAACCACCTCTGAAGCTAGGAAACATCACACTGCTCACAGTGAAGCTCCTAATATCCCTGATTGCCTCATCGTCAGCGGCCTAGCAACATGTGCAGCTCTTGGCACCTCCTTGCTTTCGAACTGGACGCGGAAGATCCCATCCTCCTAGCTGGGCTGGCAAGTGCGCGACTGCAACAAAAAAACCAGGTAATGGAAAATAGGTCTATCTATCTATCTATCCATCTACCTATCTGTCTATCTATCTATCTACAAATATTTATATATATATATATATACATGGGTACATGTACCTAACAGTGCCGCCTGGGGGCTGAAATTATGTTTTCAATGTTCAAGTAAAATGTTCAATGTAGATAGTTATTCAAAGACAAATCAAAATTTATCTGCTTCAAAGTATGTGGCCATCCAAAATGAAAAATTGAAAAATTACCTGCTTCAAATCATATTGCAGTCAGTGATCAATGCATATCTGCAAATCTCACTCTGACATCTCCTTCCCAAATTGCTACAATTGGCACCCTCTCATGGTTTCACGCTTGGGGTGGCCCAAACCTATGGAAAGGTACCAATTTCACCAATGGCACCAATGCCAAAAAGCACGAAACCCTGAGAGGGTACCAATTGTACCAATTTTTTGGCTAGGTGGCAGCAGCCTCAAATGACACTGACATCTCCTTCCAACATTGCTATACTTGGTACCCTCTCATGGCTTCAGGCTTGGGATGGCCCAAACCTATGGAAGGGTGCCAATTTCACCAATGGTACCAACGAAACCCTGACAGGGCACCAATTGTACCAACTGTACCAATTTTTTGAGGAATGCCAAGAAATATACCAGGAGGTGAGGCTGCCATCTAGCTTCAAAATTTGTACAATTGGTACCGTCTCAGGGTTTCGTGCTTTCTGGGATTGGTACCATTGGTGAAAGTGGTACCCTTCCATAGGTTCGGGCCATCCCAAGCCTGAAACCATGAGAGGGTACCAATTATAGCAGCATAAGGACAAGATTCCAAGGCTACCATCTCTCCAAAAAATTGATACATTTCGTACAATTGGTACCCTCTCAGGGTTTCGTACTTTTTGCCATTGGTACCATCGGTGAAACTGGTACCCTTCCATGAATTTGGGTTTTGCAAGACTTTCAGCCATGAGAATGTATTAACTTCAAATACACTAGTTTGCTGTGGAATAACTTTATCAGGTCTTGGCATTTCCAAAAAAGGTTGGCCATAGATAGCTTCTAGGCAGCCTGCCTTGCTTATAAGCAGCTTGCCTTGCTTATAAGCAGCCTGCAATCCTCAAAACAAGTTCATCCTGCCTACTAGCAGTTCTTCTTTTTCCATGTTCTTTCAATATGGCAACTTGTTGGCAGCTTTGATTGACAAATCCCTTTTGAACAGGGAGCAAGCCTTTGTGGAAGTGAGCAAGCTCATGGCCACCAAGTATTCTGAACTTGGAATTGCTGCTGGTAATGGGCTCCCTCGACACAACGCTTCAGACATCTTCACAAATGATATCCCAGTGCTGAAGCATGTTAAAGGTCGAAGGGTCAGGAGATTTGCCCCAGTGGCCACTCACTTGGCAGAGCCTAGCCACAGACGAGAGAGGCAACACCCCCTTGCTTTGTGCAGAGGAACGGAGAAAGCCTATGACCTGTGTAACAAAAAACATCTGGACACAATAATTTCCAGACAAGTGTTCATCCGTGATTTCCCCTCCGCCCACCTGACACTTTTAAATTGTTGGCATCGAAGTGTGGCGCTGGCTGTTACCCTCAGATTTTCTGGGCGGCGCCCAACTCAGCTGGAAAATGCCCTGAGAACCAGGGTGGGGCCTGGGCACCCTTGAGCCAAAATGGCGGGTGACCCATACCTTCACTCCTACACATGTCACCTCCACATGAATGTGATCCTGAGACAAATGTTCATCCGTGATTTCCCCTCCGCCCACCTGACACTTTTAAACTGTTGGCATCGAAGTGTGGCGCTGGTTGTTACCCTCAGATTTTCTGAGCGGCACCCAACCCAGCTGGAAAATGCCGTTTGCCACACCGAGCCTAGCCTAATGTCAGGTCTGGTTTGCACTGTCAAGTGCGGCGGGCGAGTCGGATGAGGATGAAGAGGAGTCTGATTCACTATCAGAACGCGATAGTGCTTTAAATTCTGGAAAACACTTCAAGCAACGCATTGATTGGTCCAAGTCCCCGGACCAAATTTCGAATTGAGTGTGTTGTGCCCCGAAATGCCATGCACACCGAGTCTTCCAGTCTGGAGGGTGCATCTCTTCATCGTAGATCAACGTGCGATGGATCTTCCCTCCGTTGGTGTTTCGCACCATAGGTTCGGAATGGGAAGGAGCTGGGAGCTCAGCGAGTGAGGCTTCACAATCGGCTATCATCGCAGGATCTGGACAAGCAAGTTGTGTAGACAACTTGGCCTGGGTCTGTTCTAAGAAATCTTGTAGTTGTTGCTTGGCCGTCTCAATGGAGAGATGAACTGACGATTCCTGAGCCAGTTTGTCTAATTGAGCGAGAGGGGCCTCCCTAATGTAGTGGAGAAACACCTCGCTTCCCCAGCGTCCAAAGAGCTGGGTTCTCCAAAGTTCCACGTTGGTGGAGGCCAAGCGAATGGCACCAGTAGCCCGTGCTGTGTGCCCTGTGAAGCACCTGGCCCCATTTTGATGTGTAATGGGGAGGCCGAGCCGTTGGCCCAATTCCTGAAACGTGTCTCCCCAGCCGGCTTTGGTGGCTGGTAGTCCATCTTGTCCCGGAAACAGCGGCGCATCGGGTTCTTGTCCAATGCACTCCAAGAGTGATACCATGAAGTGGTAAGGGTGCTGGCTTGGTGCTGTAAAATTGCACGAGCAGCTGTGTGTGCGAGTCGCTCCCAAAGTTCCAGTCGGTTTTGGAACTGGGAAGCTTTGAGCTCCTTGACGTTGATCGAAATGTGGTTCCTCACGGCATGTGAGGCTTCGATCTCTCTAAGAAGCCACCAAGAAGCAAGCGTCCAGGCCATTTAGGCCCACCTTTTGCCAGAGGCTGTGTCAAAGGGAGTGGCATGGCCTGCTTGGCCAAGGTGGCGGCTGCATGATCTCACCGCTGCTCTGTAACAGAGGTCCATGCGTGGCCTGCCGATATGTGTACTCCCTTGGCTGTATCTAAATAAAGCTGGGCCGATCTGAAGTTGGCCAGCTTGAGAGCACCCATCACCTGTTCTATCATCAATGGGCGCAGGTGAAAAGGGTCTGCGAATCCGGCTTTGAGTGCCAAGGATTCCCACAGCCGTCTTCTAGACGCCGCAGGGCCAACCGTGGTCGTGGCTTGGACATCTTGGCGAAGAGCTGAGGCGCAATGCTCAGGGTCATCCAGCGCGGCTAGCGCCATGGCAGCCGAGCCTCGCATGTAGGGCCTTGGCTCATTGCCTCCCAATGCTCTCATGCTCGCCTCCCCTACATGTTGGGGAAGGGCAAGCTCCGAGCACCTGGGAACGGCAAAGCCTTCCGGCTTCGGTTGACTCACCGGGGGGTAAAACCGAGGTGTTGGGGACCTCTTTGAGCCCGGCATCTGTTTGCAGAGGGTGAATTACGAAGTGATCTCAAACCTCCCCTGCTTGACGCCCCGGTGGCTGCAGTGGTCAAGCTGCTTATTTTACTCACAGGTTGATCCTCTAAAATGATGGACCGAGTTTGGGTGTGAGTTTCGGGACGCCCGCCAATGACCTGGGAAGCTCCGGCGGTATCGGAGCAAACCCCCTTGAAAGTGCATCAGCCTCTATGTTGGCGATGCCTGGGATATGCTCGACCAGGCTGATATGGTACAAGTCTGTAGCCAGGTCAATGGCGAACTCTCGCGCAATGATTGCTAACTCTGGGGATCTGGCTTTGCCTTTCAAAAGCGTGTACAAGAGACCTAGGTTGTCGCTCTTGCACAGCACGTGGCAGTTGCTCTCCACACCTGGCAGCCACAATCTGACGGCCACCAACATTGCTAAGGCATCCCAGACAGTGTTGAATTTTGACTCCCCAAGCTTTGCCTTGAACTTGGCTAGCTCAAAAAGGGGAATCTCTAAAGAAAAGGTTTGGGTCAGCCGGCCGTCCACTCTTAAAGTTCCACCCATTCCAAAGGGACAGGCGTCGGTGGCGATGGCCATCTTGATCTTCGGGTAGGCTGCCTTCAAATTTCTCCTAAGAGGAGCGGCTTCGCCACTCAGCAGCGCTCTGATCCATACCAGGGACGGCTTCACCCTCCGGATGTGCACCATCTTTCCGGAACTGCCCCGTCGTCCGAGGGCTCCGTCATTCGACTGTGGGACCTCCTGGGGTAAGGAAGCCCAAATTGGTCCCAGGAAGGATCTCAGATGTGGTATGAGGCCCGCGATGAATGAAAATGAACCCGCCAGTGATCTGAGTTCTCTTGATCCCACCACCGGCTTTTTCAAGAAGGCGTCGATGGTGTCCTGAAGTTTCCCCACCTTCTCCTTGGGGATGACGATTTCTGCTTCACCTTCGGAGTCCTTGAGCTCGATGGATGCCCCGATCCAGGTGAGCTTCTTGCCCCCGCTGGCCTTGGTGAGTTTCACGGGGAAGCCCGTTATTGCGATCCAGACGAGGATGTTCGTGAGTTGGACTGTCGCCTCGTCCTCGTCTCCTCCCAAGACGAAGGCTGGATCATCGATGTACACCTGGCAGCTTGACAGGGGCTTGATTGCTGCTATGGATCTTGACAGCCATGCCGCGTATCGCCCCCACACTGTGGGACTACTGGCTGCTCCAAACACCAGCGTGTCAAAGACGATGAGTTCCATGGGGTCGTTCGGCTCGTTCACCGGTTTCGCAGAAACCAAGGCGTAGCGGTCCTCCCCCACCGGAACATTCATGAAGGCGTCCTTTACGTCGATGGCCGCCAGCCAGCTTTCTTAATTTTGTCTGTAGTTGGTCAAAGCCGCTCCTGCTAGATCCAGCAATCTCCGCAACAAGATCCTTTGACCCTGCGAGCAGCATAGGTTGGCTCCGCTGCATCTCAAGTCCCATATAGTGCAGGACTTCCTGGTGATCTTGCCCTGCTCGGTCTTCTCCTTCACCAAGACGCCCAGTCTGTTAACTATGGGGCGTCTTCCCAATTCCTCCACGACTGCTTCCAAGGAAGGGAGAATGCGGCAGAACCCTCGGTCCTCATAATCCTTGATGAGTCTTTGGAGTTCCTTATTCTCCTGCTCCGCCGACGTGTAGTTTGACCAGCCCTCCATGGTGATGGCCCCCATGTCGTTGGCTTCGGCCTCCCATTCTGTTTTCTCAACTTTCGGGAAGATGCCGTTGTCGACGATGTCTTTGGAGAAGCCCATGGGCGCTCCATGATCGAGCCAGTCCGCCAAAGTTGCTGAGTCGGGGTCAGCATCCCATCCTGCCACTACTCTGGAGTCGACACTCTTGTCTGCTTTGGCTGTTCTTGGTCTGACTGGAGCACCTCCCCATAGAACTTGGAGCATGGTGTCGCGAAGCTTGCTGATGACCTTGGCGTCAAATTCTTCGGGTTCCTCTCCTCTAAGTATGGCCTTCGCTGGTCTTCGGAGTTCTGGCCACACTTGTTGTGCTTTGAGGAGGTACTGTTTGACCATCTTGCCCTTCACCTTCATCCTGGGGAACTTCTTGATGGAGAGGTGAGGGTTGCGCATGCCACCCACGGCCCTGAGGTTCTCCCGCTTTTTGATGGTAGGGCTAGTTTCCATCAAAGAGAACTGGGATGTGGGATCCTGTCAGGGGAGGTCTTCCTCCTGAAGCTCCGACATCAGCCATAAAGCTCCCTTCTGGAGAGAGTGGAATGCTTCGGCTATGATATTGGAAAGCTCCGGAGTGTACTCTCCCTGTGACTTCGATGCCCTCTCCAGCTCGCCCTTGTCGTTGAGTTTCCACTTTTGGACGACGGAGGAGTGTGGGACCACGTAGGCCCTGAAAAAGCCCTTGAAGATGAACCGAGTGGGTTTGGTCGCGGCCAAATTGGTTCGGCACTGGTCGAAGAGGACTTCCCCGGTGATCCTCTCCTTGATGAGCTTCTCCACCCCCGGCATCTTCCATAGCGACACCCGATGTTCACCATGATCAGGATTCTCCAGGCCCCAAGCTTTCCCTGCCACCGATTGGGCGGTCGCAGCCGAACATGACCGGTTATCAGCAGGTTGGATTCTTTGACTTGTTTCTGTTTGGCCATGGTGAGCTCTGATTTGGGCTTGCCCTGGATGTGTTCCAAAGTTCTCACGACCCTTGGACCTGGAGGCTTTTCTCTGAGAGGGGAGAAGTTTTCGCAAAGTGTTGCGATCCACAGCGCCTCGTACTTGCCCTCCTTGCAAGATGTCCGCGCGGATCTTGTCCCAGGTTGCATCGCAAAGGATGTTGGCGCTGACCTGGGTATTGAGGTCCAGGGCGCATACTCTCCATCCTCTTCTGGCCAAGGATCTTTGGATGTCACCGGATGATCGTCCAGAGAACATGATCAATGCCCAAGGCTTATCCTCCGCCTTGATGCCATCAGAGACCCAGAAACCATAGTCCCTCGGAGGAGCCGCTTCGAACTTGACGTTCTTCTCGAGCTCGATGTGCTTTGCGAGGTCGTCCTCCTTGAACTGCTTTGGTTTCTTGTCAGCCTCGTCCTCTTCTGTCCTTACATTCCAACTCTCGTTGATTCTTTGTCTCTGGCTCTTTGTTAGCGGATTCACTGGGGACACCGGCCTCTTCTTCTGGCCGGGTTGCCCTGAAGGTTGAGGTGCTTGAGGTTTTCGAAGCCTTGCCCCCCTTTGAGGGTCAGTCGGATTTGTTGCCCTTCCCCGGGCAATTGATGGCCTGATGTGGTCCCAGGCACTTGTTGCATTGATGGGCCCTCTTCTGCTTGCACTTGGACTGGGCGGCTGCACTTCCGCACTTCCCCAAGTTGTAGTTGTTGCAGATTTCGGAGCCTCTTCGGTTGAGGATGTAGTTGCCATTCTCATCCTTCGCTGACTGATCCTGACCTGTGTATCCCCGTCTCGCCGGTCTCGACTTCTTTGGTTTCTTTGATGGAGAGCCCGCATCGTCCTCCTCTTTGATGGCGCCATCCCGCTTGCGCCTTGCAAGGAACAAGGTTGCGGGGGTGCTGAGCTCTTTGGACCAGAATTCTTGGTCCTTGGCAGCTTTTGTGAAGCAAGCTGACCACGGAGCTGCCTCAGTGAATCCGTGTTCTGGATTCTCCCTCAACTGCCTTCTGATGCGGTCGAGGTGTTCGCTCCTCATCTAAGCGTCAGCCTTCGCAATCAGGAACCAGGACTCGTCCCCAAACTGCGCGACGAAGCCTCTGATGGCCTCCGCATAGTTGTCCAGCCTCTCCGCATCGCACGCTTGGAGGAGCAGCATGGCCGTGCGATACACCCTCCAAGCTCTGAACCAGGCATGGTACGAAGGTGGGCCTGGCAACTCTTTCTTGGACCATTCACCAGTCGCCACATTCAACTGGTAGCCCGTCAAAGTCTGCTTGCGGAGGAGGCGCTGTCCATAGGGCCCCCACGTGGTGAAGCAGGCAAAGGGGACTGCTCCTGCAGCGATGACTTGCCTAAGAGCTGCAACTTGATCGGGACTGGGGTCGCTATCCGGTTCAAAGTGATCTCCGAACCTCGCGCGATAGTCCCTGTACATGTTGGCCAGCTCCTGTGTGGTGAGGGGCGTGATCTCTGCGTCCAAGGTGGGGCCCAAGATTGCTGACAGTTTCAGCCTCCTAGTCTGCGCAACCCATGCCGCCGCTGCCGGAACCGGAGCGCCTCCCGCACGAGGGAACGGCGCTCCACCGGGAGGAGCTCCAACTCGTAGACGGAACGATTCCACCCTGGCATCCTCGACGGGGGTGAGTTCTCGTTGACCGGGAGGGTTACCTCCTTCAGCTGGAGTGGCCATCCTGAACGCTGCGATGGTTCTGTCCCACACCGGTCTGCTGATCAAAGCCACTTCTCTCACTCGTTGAACTCCTCCAAGCGCATCGAGAAGTGGTTGCCTCAAATCTCCAAGGCCAGCCCAATCCGAAGCGCCCTGCACGTCGTTGATGGAGGCCAACTCATCGTCCGTGGGATCCATCTCGCCTGTTGATAGCAAAGCCCTCGTTGAAGATGCGATGCGATGGATTGGGCGTGACCGCCCTTGCCCTCACAGCTCCTCTCGCTGCGTTTGGTCTGGAACCCGCTGAGTTCCGTGGGGTGTTGCCCCGGTAGTTGGCGAACGCGATGGATGTCCTCCTCCTCTTGTTGATGAACTTGACGGCTCGGTTCACCAGCCTCTCCCACCGGATGGGGACGGAAGGAGGCTTGGGAGGGGGCGCTGGGGG
>VSDK01007430.1:76668-93329 GCA_009767595.1 Symbiodinium kawagutii | reverse complement strand
GTGTTAATGACCTGGCCGGCTCGGTCCCCCAGCCTCTCCCACCGGATGGTGACGGAAGGAGGCTTGGGAGGAGCAGCTGGTGTCCTCCTCGAACAGAACCAACCCAAGGCGAAGCACAGTGACGCGATGATCACCCACATGAATAGCAGTTCGGAAGGAAACTTTGATGAATCCTCCGGCCCTGCCGTGTGAGTGACCACCGTGTCCATATGCTCCCCCCTGTGGTCCGTTCGAAGGGAGTCACCCTTGAGCCAAAATGGCGGGTGACCCATACCTTCACTCCTACACATGTCACCTCCACATGAATGTGGTCCTGAAACAATTTCAAGATCCCTGTGAAGCCTTTGGGCTCATTATGGACGGCTGGCAAAAACAACATGAAAAGAGGTGAACCCATGTGGAATAAAGTTCAGAAGCATCACCTCCTTTGCCTTAAACCAAAACGATGTCAATTCCTTGCGCCAAGAGTGTGCTGGGCATGTGGAGGAGAAAGCTTCGTGCCCCAGATAGGAGCAATTGCTGCTGCAAGTGTGAATAATATTCCAAGTTGGGCGCTTCCTTCCCAGGTGCCAAGGCGATGAAAACAAATTTCAATGTGATATCCACCTCATCTTGCAAGGGATTTGGAACCCAGAGCTGGAACAAGGAGCAGAATAGCGAAGATGAAAAAAGAGTGTGAAGAAGACATGCCAGCAAAGAGATGGCTGAACAGCCATGGTTCTTTTCCCTCTGACACAAGCGGTGGCTGATTTAAGATAGCCATTTGTTTTACTTGCGAACAGGTGGTTGGATAGCCACATTTCTGCCTTTCCCAGTGGTGGCTGGATAGTCATTGAGGTGGCAAGCGCTGGCTGGATAGCCATTGGTGGCTGCACTTGGTGGCATTGGTTTTGGGTTTTGCAAAGATTTCAGCCACGAGACCTGAGAGTGCACTAGCTCCAACTGCAGTATCCTGTTGGGGAATAGCTACTTCATGTCTTGGCCTTTCCAACATGTTGGCCATAGATTGCTTCTCACCAGTTTCCCTTGCTTATAAGCAGCTTGCCTTGCTTATAAGCAGACTGCATGTCTTGGAAGCCCCCAGGGGGCACTGTTACTTGCACGGTCCAATATATATATATATATGTGTGTGTGTATATATATATATGTGTATAAATATAAATATATATGTAAAAGTAAATATATATATATATGTGTGTGTGTATATACGTGTGTATATATACATATAAATATGTATATGTATATATATATATATGTATACATATATATACATATTTATTTATGTAAATAGATATATGTAAATATATGTATACATATATATGTATATGTATATATATATATATATTTCAGGAATATACTTCGATCACTTTCGACATATTGCTGTACTCGGTTGCATATTTCGTTACATAAAGTCGCCTTCGTTTCTGGCTTTGATTCTTATTCCATGGGATCGGAGGCGGACCTTTGAAGTAAGTCGAAGTCCGGAGAATCGGATTTCAGGGCCTGGGTATCCCAACAAATTCAGTGGTGAGCCCCAACAGCTTCGGGATGGGAGCCTCAACTCATATCAAATATCTGGGTGTTTCTTAAAGTAGGGGTACCCCTAGAACATCCAGCTCATTAACCATTTAGAGTAATAAGCCGACCATAAGTTTGGGGGTACCCCTATGGCTCAAGAAACGCCCATGTCGGAGCAACCTTCACAAACCTGGTGTCTCAACGCTTTGGACTGGAAGCTGCCCATGGTTGTCAGGAGCCCATGGGTGAAGTCGGGAAGCCCTAGCCTTTTTCCCGAGAGCGCCTGCGAAGGGTTCTTCGTAAAAAAGCAGCCGTATATAAACATCTGCACATCAACATCATCACATCATCACATCTGCACATCAAAATCTTCACATTTTCACATCTGCACATCTAGATCATCACATCATCACATCTGCACATCAACATCTTCACATCATCACATCTGCACATCAACATCTTCACACTTTCACATCTGCAGATCTAGATCATCACATCATCACATCTGCACATCTACATCCTCACATCATCACATCTGCAGATCTAGATCATCACACCCTCCAATCTGCAGATCTAGATCTTCACACTTTCACATCTGCAGATCTAGATCATCACACCCTCACATCTGCAGATCTAGATCTTCACACTTTCACATCTGCAGATCTAGATCATCACACTTTCACATCTGCAGATCTAGATCTTCACATCATCACATCTGCAGATCTAGATCTTCACACCCTCACATCTGCAGATCTAGATCTTCACACCCTCACATGCGCAGATCTAGATCTTCACACCCTCACATCTGCAGATCTAGATCTTCACACCTTCACATCTGCAGATCTCTCTCTCTCTCTCGCTCGTGGTACTGGCGTAGTCTGGAAAGGAACCAGGCTGGCTCGTCAGGGTGCCAGGGTACAGTCGTGGGGTAGCCCTAAGACGCCGCCGCTGTCGCTCTTTTTTCTCTTCTCTCTAAGGCCGGGGCGGCGCCGCCGAACCGCCACGAAACGTGACATGTGCGCCATTTCGTGCTCGTCGGACGTCCAAAACCTGAGTAAAATTGCGATTTCGAGGCGTCGGTCGTGACCGGTTCGCGTTTTCTCGACATTGAACGTCAAAAACTGAGGAAAAATTGCGATTTTGAAACTTCGGTCGTGACCGTTTCGCGTTTTCTCGACATTGAACGTCAAAAACTGAAGAAAAATTGCGATTTGAAAATTTCGGTCGTGACCGTTTCGCGTTTTCTCGACATTGAACGTCAAAAACTGAAGCAAAATTGCGATTTTGAGGCGTCCGGAAGCGTCCGGCGCGAACCGTTGCGCTTTTTTTGCGACATTGAACTTCTCAAGTTTCGACATTGAACGTCGAAAACTGAAGAAAAATTGCGATTTGAAAACTTCGGTCGTGACCGTTTCGCGTTTTCTCGACATTGAACGTGAGCAAACCTGCATCCCACCCCGCTCCGGGATAGCCATTTAGGCTGGGTGAAATGGCTGCGGTAATCCGCCCTAAGGCAGATCATGGCCCACTCGACCTTGCACTGCTAGAAGCAGCCGACGAACGCCCACTAGCATGAGGGCGGCGGACATTCCAGTCCCATGGCAGATATCAAAAACTGAGGTAAAATTGCGATTTTGAGGCGTCGGGCGTGACCGTTTCGCGTATTCTCGACATCAAACGTCAAAAACTGAGGTGAAATTGCGATTTTGGACCTGCTGCTTGGTACGTTTTGTCTTGGCGCGTTTTGCCTGGGTACGTTTTGCTCTGGTACGTTGTGTCTTGGTTCTTGGTGCGTTTTGCCTTGGTACGTTTTACTTTGGTACGTTTTGCTCTGGTACGCTTTGCTTTGGTACGTTTTGCTCTTGGTACGTTTTGCTCTTGGTACGTTTTGCTGCGGTACGTTTTGCTCTGGTGCGTTTTGCTCTTGGTACGTTTGATCTTGGTATGTTTTGCCGTGGTACGTTTGATCTTGGTACGTTTTGCTGTGGTACGTTTGCTCTTGGTACGTTTTGTTTTGATACGTTTTGCTCTTAGTACGTTTTGCTCTTGGTACGTTTTGCTGTGGTACGTTTTGCTCCTTGTGCGTTTTACTCTTGGTACGTTTGATCTTGGTACGTTTTGCCGTGGTACGTTTCATCTTGGTACGTTTTGCTCTGGTACGTTTTACTGTGGTACGTTTTGCTCTGGTATGTTTTGCTCTTGGTACGTTTGATCTTGGTACGTTTTGCCGTGGTACGTTTGATCTTGGTACGTTTTGCTGTGCTATGTTCGCTCTTAGTACGTTTGGCTGTGCTGCGTTCGCTGTTGGTACGTTTGGCTGCGGTACATTGTACATCTTCCTTTGGTGGGTTTGATCTTGGTACGTTTTGCCGCGGTACGTTTTATCTTGGTACGTTGTGCTGCGCTATATGTTTTGTCTTGGTACGTTTTGTCTTGGCGCGTTTTGCTTGTGTACGTTTTACTCTGGTACGTTTTACTGTGGTACGTTTTGCTCTGGTATGTTTTGCTGTGGTCCGTTTTGCGGTGGTACGTTTTGCTGTTCTACATTGCGCTCTTGGTACGTTTTGCTCTGGTGCGTTGCAGCGATTTCTTCATTCTGCAGCCTGGGCCTTGGTACAGTTTGATGTAAATTTGCAGCATGTGTGTGTAGGTCTGGTAGCTTCGTGACATTTGTGTATTCCTGCGGCAGGATGCTGAAGGGACTGTCCGGGCATGTTGTCGGCGATCAGTTTGATGAGATTAGTCAATCATAGCAGTTGAGATTGATTGTGAAAGTTGTTGCAGCGATTTCTTCATTCTGCAGCCTGGACCTTGGTACAGTATGATGTAAATTTGCAGCGCGTGCGTGTAGGTCTGTTAGATTCGTGACATTTGTGTATTCCTGCGTCAGCATGCTGAAGGGACTGTCCGGGCATGTTGTCGGCAATCGCGCTGGCCGCCGAGACTCGAGGATGCCCGACTGCGATGACTGCGATGCAGCAGGGGGACGATGGTCCGACGCCTCTTGGAGGAGCGCAGGAACACGCGTGGACTTGCCTGCGCCAGTTTGCGCTTCGAACAGCCAGAGGTCGCTGGACTCCAGCGGCTTCTTGGTGTGCTTAATGCGAACAGTATTTCTTCAATGCATTTGTGTGCGAGTGTGGATGATAGAATGCTCCATTGAAATTCAGTCGCCTAAATTGGCTGCTGGGCTATTCTCAGAAGGGATTGTCCGTGGGAATGGAACAGTTACCAGTTGTGATCTCGATGGATGCTGCTTGCGGGTCGAAGCCTATGTGTACTGGAGAGACACTCCTGGACAGGTGGGCTGCGGGCCGACGCCTATGTGTCCTGGGGCGACGAGACGATATTGGAAGCTTGGTGTGAGCAAGGCTCCAAGGCTTTAGCCGCAGACACAATATTTGGACACGTGGGCTGCTATGCAAGCTGCGCCCAGCAGCGACTGCGGTTTTGATCTTGCACAGTTGGTCAACTGCTATGTCCTTTTGATCGTTGCATCTCATTTTGAGCGAGGCTGGGACGTGCGGTCCCTTTCCGCACGCTCCATATGGACTGTGTGGAGAAGGACCGCACGCTGCGGGTTTCGGCCTGGGACTGCATGGATCCGGGCAGGCACGCAGCACACTGTGAGGTGCGTAGGGCACAGATGGATCATCAGGAAGTCAGGTTGAACCAGATCATCTGCAATGATGCCTTGAGAATTTGGCGACAAGAGAGCATCGAAAGCTTGGTGTGGGCAATGTTTTCGAGTACAGTCTTGTATTTGAGAGCCTTGCCCGTGGGAACAGTTTTAGGCACGTGATACCGCGAAGGAAAAAGCAAGTCATCTGGATACAGTTCTTTTGGGTTGAAATGCATGGCAGTGATTATGAAAGTATCAAACTTCTTGAAATCACGCAGCATCTTGATGCAAGTCTCTTGACTTGACAGAAGTACAGCTGAATGTGGGGTGTTGATGGGTGCAGCTCGATAGTCGCTGTCTCAGTTTCGGTCATCATGGCGCAAGTCTTTCTTCGCATTTTGGCGCAACGCAGCATCCATACGAGTGAAACTATTCTGGGGTCAAGTTACTACATCCTTGTTTTTGTTTTTTCGGCGCCCACTGAGGTTGGCATTGCAGCTGGACAACTACATCTTTCCGCACATACCTGCGCACAAGCGCATACAGATATCCACCGTATTATTTTTCCTGATGCGTGCACATTCCATTTTTTGCGTGCAATTACATCAACAAACCATCTCCGACATGTTTTTTCTTCACAACTTTTATGTCACCGTCCTTCTCAGCACACCTGTCCTAATAAACATCTTCATGATCATCATCCGAACCCTTCATGACCATCACCATCTCCATCTGCAAAACCATAATCATCATCATCATCATCATCATCATCATCATCATCATCATCATCATCATCAACATAATACATTTCAGAGTTCATGATGTGAGTCTTTTTGAAATTAGTATATTGGAGGCTGCTATAACATTGCCTTTCTCGCTCTCGGGCCAACCGTCGTCTAGTGTTGTTTGAGGGCATCCGAATTTCTTGGGCAATCCGGGGCCAGGCTGGAACCAGTTCCCCGAGTCGTCCGGATTGGGCATGGCATACGGGTGACCAACGTCGCCGGGGGACCCGCCCTGCTGCCTCCTCGCCAACGATCATGCCCAGCTCCGGCTTCGGGCCGAAATCTATTTTGTAGTTTCCATCCCTGGCTGCTGAGGCGATGGGAGAGTCAACATGAGTCAACGACCATTGATCTTGAGGATTTTCGAAAAAAAAAATATACATATACATAGACATAGACATATGTATATGTAATATAGTAATAATTAATGAACAAAAGTATAACAAGTCAACTGAAACAATATAATTTGGGAAATCGTAATTCTGTTTTATGACAGGCTTCATTGATCTGTAGTCAAATACTGAAGATTGCTCACAACTTGCAACTTGACTATGCTGGGACAAACAACCACTCGATGCCTTTCATGAACAACGCACCCTGCTGGGCATCAGGTCCAAGATGTACTGAGCTGTTGATGCTAAACACTGCAGAACCCCCCTACTCGCCGCAAACAGGTCCTGTCCATTCTTCTGACGCGAACTTTCGTCCAACATCTGCTGCCCTGACCGGACAACAATCAGCTGTGAGAGTCAGTTCAAACCACAACAGTGGCACTCCATCGCACCCCATGGCATCCCATGGCATCCCATAGCACCCCATGGCACCCCATGGCATCCCGTGGCATCCCGTGGCATCCCGTGGCATCCCATGGCACCCCATCGGCACCCCATCGCAACCCATGGCACCCCATGGCACCCCATGGCACCCCATGGCATCCCTATCCCTTTGTCGTTGTCCATGGCATGTTGTTGAGCCAACCACGGGCAGGAGAAGTGCTGCGAGTTTTCGGCCTTTTTGAGTTCGATCTGAGTTCTCAGTTTCTCTTCTTCGCGGCGCCTTGGAGATAGCTGATCTGCTGGTGCTGTGGATCCATGGTGACTAAGCATTAAAGGGGTAGGTGAACACCCTAAGAAAGGCTAGTAATTGTTAAGGAACTGGTGGAACACCCCTAAAAATGAACACCCCTAGTTACTGCTTTGCTCATTTTTAGGAGCAAATGGCTGGGTGTGGGCCTCCAGCCAAAGGAAAACTGCTCATTTTTAGGATGTTCACCTGGGCACCAGGGTACCCCCAGCCATATCTTTGAAGTTTAAAAAATCCAAACTTCCTTTGGCGTGCTGATCACCTAATAACTTGGATTCCCAACTTGGGTAGTGTCATACTGGTGAAGTGGGCGGAAACTCATCATGGCTGAACATTCCCTTGAAAACAAAGTTCCCTACCACTACTCTTACTCCTACTCCTTCGACTACTGCTGCTGCTACGACGGCCACTACAAGTACGGCTACGATGAAAACCACAAACCACAAAATTTGAAGCATCTTGCCTACCACGTTGGAACCATGTATATATGAAGGATGAAGTTTTGGTGGGTTATTGCCCGCAAAACGAGTGCTGCAAAACGAGTGCTGCGTGCGTTTTGGGAGCCAAACCTGATCTGTTGCCGCAAAGGGTTTCTGGCACAATGTAGAATAAAAAAGGGTTTACAAAGGTCCCCAAAAGTGCCATGATCAACCAATAAGGAAACCAGTTTTAACAATTGCGCCTACCAAAAATGATAGGACCAAGTGTGGAGCACACAGTTTTGACCATCTGCTGCAGTATCTTCCAATGTCAAGCGCGAAATATGGAACCTTGACACTTGAAACTGCCAGGAATTTCAAAACTTGCTGCTTGCTGACTGTGGTAATAGACGGCTGTCGCTGGTTGTTACAACTCACCTGCTGGTTGGTTGGTTCAAAAAAAACAGCTCTGCTGGTTACAACTGCTGGTTGGTTGTTACAACTCAACTGCTGGTGGCTAAACTGCTGGTTGTTACAACTCAACTGCTGCTTGGTAACAACCACCCACCAACCACCCACAGCTCTGCTGGTTGGTGCTGGTTGCTTCAAAGTCGGTGGCTCCTGAGGCCCCCCTCCTCTTGGCTGCCACCTCTGTGGGCTCCGGTCCGGCACCTCTGTTGTGAGTGCGCACGGCGGCAATGAGAGCACGTGTGCCGGCTTTCACGTGTGCCCATATATATATATATATATACATATATATATATATATATACATATATATCAAAATACATCGACATAATTTATATACACACACATGTGCGTGTGCATATGTAAATATATATATATATATGTGTGTGTGTGTGTGTGCGTGATCCTGTCTGTAGATTGGCCCCTTTGTCAAATAGCCGTCCCGTGCCTTTTCTCTGTGCTGATTTTGGAAGTCCAAGAATCAGCCACTTCACTATGCCCGCCCACAGTCGTTCAAAGTGTAAATAAGTAAATGAAGAATTGAAGAATGGATTCTAATAATATACACGAGCAACCAGTATGATACAATACTAAATGCTATCTACTTAAAGGGAAAAATCAATTATCACTGATGCTAATTTGTAATTTTACACAATAATATGGATATCATGTATAATTCACATAATAATAACAATAGTAATGATCATCAGAATAAGAATAAAAATGATCATTACTATTGTTATTATTATATGTCCAAGTAATTCGAAATTCGGACAAACTATTGAATCTGAGTTGTCCGTGGGTGGCCAGACCACCTGAGGGTGCTGCTGGACGTGCGCACGACTGGTGCTGTACCGGAAGCCCCACAGCTGGTCCCACGCAGTACCGAGGAGTTCCCCTGCTTTAAGGTTTTTTATGCGCTGAAAAAACCATCCTTTCTGAGTTCTGCTGGTAGTTTTTATTCATCAGTTTCTATGTTTGGTGATTGTAGTTGGACACAAGTATGAACTGTTTACGTATTGTGTGTCTACTTATATGCATGTGTCTTTGCTGTTTTTCTTACTCAGGTGTCTCAGAAATATCTTTCTGCAACCACCGGTGCTTTACCAGAATGGCCATCCGGAGTTTTCTGACCGCCGGTTGTGAAGCTCCAAAGCAGGCAGAGAGAGAGAGAGAGAGAGACAATCAGTTCGAGTGGATAATCATTCCTTCTATGCTAGGAGAAGTTGATGGTTGATGATGGTTGATACCTTCAGGACCGGATCCCAAGACTTTCTTCGCGCCTCTCTTCCTCTCATTACTTTCCTGGCCACCAGGACCAAAGCGAGCTTTTCGCAGGTCCTCACAGGTGGCCGTTCTTTCAGTGGTCATTTTCAGAGCATGAAGGTCAAGCCATGTGATGTTGAAGCAAATTAACAAACATGTATGAAACTATGTGGGTGTGGGTGTGTGTGTGTGTCAATGCGCAAAAACATCCAATAGTCCAATAAAACTATGCACCTACAGGTAAATATTATAGCATATTTTGTCAGCTATGTGCACCAAGAGGATGCTTTGCCACCTGAAAGCTGCCTGGATGAACCTAAAACAGCAAGTATTCAACGACTGTCATTGGTGACGTGCGAAGGCAAATCCAGCTGGTGGACCCAGCATTTGTGTCACCTTGGAGAGATGTCACCTGGGAAAATTTGGAGATCAGCTGCGTTCCCGGGTCACCTGGTGGAACTCCCAACTGTACCCAGTAGCAAAACTCTTCCACCTTGGGCTGCGCCAGTGTTCAACTTGATCATCCTCAGCTAACAGCCCTGGTGGAAAAAATCTTGGGGACCGGCATCGCAGCATCTCTAGGGTCCCCGTGGAAATGACAACTGTCATTCCCAGCGTGGCATGAGCGGAAACCATGGCTGCACATGGCTGCACTCCTCTGAGCCAGAGATGATGCGCTGCAGCAGCATCTGGTCCTGGCAAGGCGCCAGGATAGACTGCTTACCCGAGCTGAGAGACAGCTCATGGCTTGGGGAAGCAGCAGTGCACTCGTTGAGAAAAATCTGATGAGGAAAACCACATCAGCTGTGGCCAAGAGCCTTTGATGATCTCGTCTTTTCGTTGGCAGCATAGCCATGACGATGATGAACCCTTACATGCCCGGCACTATACCTTTCTTTGGGCTAATGCCTTTCAGAATCGACGCTTAAAACCTTTTGATTCACCATTTCTACGGCTTTCTCGGCGGGATGCATCAGAGCATCAGGGCATGGACCCAACAGATGCAGGTTTCCATGACATGGTCACCCTTTCAGACTGCAGGTTTCAGAACTGGAGTCGTGGCCCAGGCATAGATTCATGGTCGCTCTAGATCTTGGTGCTCCGCTTGGTTGCTTCCGCTTGGTTGCGCACGGCCCCCGCTTGGTCGCAGATGCGCTACCGACCTCTGAGCGAAGGTCTTCAAAGCCCTCCAAGTCTTCTGTGGATTCGATGATTCGAGTGGACTGAGGCGAGCGATCCCCAGGAAGCAGCCGCTGCTGATGTCACTGGCTGGTCCGTTTTTTTTCATGACGCTGCTTATGAAAAATGTGAAAGAGGGTTTGATACAAAAACAATCAAACATCTACAAATATATTTGTAAGCATGTATGTTAGAATGTACGTTGCATCTCTTGTTGCATTTTTTCCACGAAGAGCGGACTGCTAGAGATCTGTACGTGCATATGATGTGCCTCTTACAATGCACATGCTAAACCGCTACAATGATAGCAATTAAAGCGAACTGGATCAAAGCTCTCACCTGTTTGCAATTCGTGGTCACCATTTCAGTAACAAATCAAATCATTGCTTTTTGATGTTTTCTTGATGCACCCTTGTCGGTCGACCAAACTTTTGCTTCGTTTGCAGGTTGACATGACTCACAAGTCGAAGGCCCCAAAAAGCCAATCCGGTTGATGGTTTCAACCCCTGTGAAAAATATTCGTCAACCAATCAATTGCTAACAATTACTCGGGAAAATAAAAGATGTTTCAAACCAGCAATGGATTTTCATGTTTCTTCATGTTTCTATATCAACATGCTCGATTTTTGGGTTGTGTGGGTGCAACTCTGTGGCGAAACTTCACGTTTTGTGACGCCAGCACCAGGTCCACGCACCTTCCTGGCTCTCTTGAAGGTGTTGAAGATGCAGCGAGCATGGTACCTCAGTAGAGCAGCTGGAAGATTCCGGGGAAACTGCTGGAAGAAAATGGGAGAACATCGGAGATGCGAATTGTCACCATTCAGCACTGCCAGTGCCATCTATTGCTAGTACAAGAAATGCATCCTATACTGGGGATGGGTCCCATACTCACTTTGGGAAGCTCGCAGATGTCCATCTACATGTTGCCGATCATACCCAACCATCAACAAAAACTTGAGTACAAGGAAAACTGTTGAGCTGGAACTTGAACTATCATTTTCGTATAGTCTGTTTGTGGATGCTGCCATTGCTCGCAAGTGACGAGCAAGTTGCAAATCCTGTGCCGAGCAACCCTTCTGCACCAACCTGGGATGGCCTGTGGAGACTCATTTTTCTCCATCTCACGAGTCCTACGGCGGGTTGTTTCGCAGAGAGGAAAGCATTTCTTCCTCTCGGACACCAGAGCTCACTCGAGGATTCTGCAGCTCATCTCAGCTCTGTGTATGTCACACATGTCATTCTTCAGCCCTGTTCACGGACCAGCTGCAGCAACAGCTCTAGCGCAGCTTTCTCTACTGAGCTCTGGCAGGGGAAACTTTGCCCCCTCAGCCAGGCCACGGCCGAACATTGCGGCTGCGCCCAGGATGGCTGCTGTCCAAAACAAAGGGTACCATCAGTGGCTGACCCTCCAAGTGTTTCTTTTTGGACAACACCCAAACGATCTTTGGCAGAAACTTTGTACATGGCAGGGTATGGCTGATCAAGGTTCTATGATTACTCTAATCACACAAATATACGAACAGTTGAATGGAGAAATCAATGAGGGAAGGACGATGCAAATTTGGAACACAGCTTGTGCATCGTTGCAGTGGATAATTTAATGGGCAATTTTCATGCAACCGATACGAGTTGGGAACTGCTTGTTTGTCACTTCCCCAGCTGAAATATTTCGATCAAGATCACCAGGTGGCTGCAAACCTGCGCAGCTCAATCTGCAGGCGGCACTTCTTTCAGCACTTTGCAAAGTTCCAGGCTTCGCCACTTCATGATGATTGGACCTGGCATATCGCAGCTGTGGTCAGCTGCAGCCGCTGCTGCTCCTACTCCTACTCCTACTCCTACTCATACTGCTCCTGCTCCTGCTCCTGCTTCTGCTCCTGCTCCTGCTTCTGCTCCTACCACTACCACCACCAACAGAACTGGGAAATGGCATTGGTATCAACAATCAACACCTTTTCATTCGCAACTGAAGCTCACAGGTCTTGAATCACAGGTCACTGCCATCGCCAGTCGTTCCACCTTCCACTGGCAGTCCCATGGTGTCATCTCGGTCTGCGAAAGGCAACTGCCTTGGAGGTGAGTGGTTACAGTGGTCACCCGTTGGCCATGAGTTCATGACCAACCATCAGCTGATGAAGCTGTCATGACTTAATCCCGTAGCAGTGCTGTCATTTTAACTGTTCATCCTAAACCTATGACCAGCAAAACAGGTTAAGTACAGCCAGTAGCCAGCACCACTCCCGGTTCGTTCCACCATTCACCGTGCTTGTCGCGATGTTGAAGCCAAGCTTGAAACATCTTATGGAATCTGAAGCTACTCATTTTGAGGATCGTTACATCCAGCACCTGAAGCCAGTGCGGGACTGCATGGTGATCCATGGATCTCCGCGATTTGCTCGGGATTTCTTCTTCATTGGAGCCCTGTTTCAGAAAGCAAACTCACAGGACCAACCCACAATCTTGGAAAGTGCCAATCCTTGATTGATCCGAGACAGAACTATACGGCTTGTATCCTCGTAGCCGCGTGCTTGGCAGAGGAACATGGAGTCTAAAGACTCTGGTGCCCTTGTTCGTATTCAAAACTGAACAAACATACAGTGACGATGTTTGGATCTTCTGCCCACTCCACATCAAAACTCTAAAAAGGCAGTGTGGAAGTGCAAAATCCCGGTATTTTATCCATTCATCGGTGGACCACCCGATTTTCAGTCGCCTGACGTGAACATCACCTGAAGTACAAGCTGACAAGCCACTTGACCACGTCTCCTGGTATTGTGAACTGCTTCACAAATTCCAGCATGGCATCTCCCTCTTCCAACAACCCCACCTTACCAGCAAAGGCGCAGTTAATAGGGCACGTACTTGACTAGCAACAACGAGGAGGCAAAACTGAACGGCTAGGGTGCAGAATCAATAGAAGGATACACGAACAACTGGGTGATTCGCCCTAGATTCTTGGTTGTTCAGTAAGCAACAAGCACGGGTAGTGTCTCAGTAACAAGCATGATCGCGCCCTAAACTGTGGACGCTATTTGTGTTGATTCAATGTGAAACCTTGATCACAGAACGGTCAATGCATTAGAGGAACGAATGGCGTGAAGGAATATCAAGACATATCAAGGCCGGTTGTACTTGTTGGATTGGTTGGTCAATCAAGCACCTCTGCTATTGCAGCTCATAATCCCTACAATTTGCAGCACATGACTACGATTTTAGGAGCAAAATCAATTGACTTGCCGCAGTGCGGGAACCAGCTCCTTATTCTTTTGATGCAACCAGTTCCTGAAGCTTGCGAATCCACACAGAAACCGTTCGAATGAGTCCACTGTGGTCTGGGAAACATTTGCCACAGACTGTAGCATCTACAACTTTTGATGCATCCTCGTTCAGTGAATTGCTGGCAGTCCATCTGTGCTAACAGGTGACGTGAACGATGATGTCGGCATCCATGGACCACATGGTCAAGAAAACTTTGCCTCGAAGGTGGCAAAGCCGGGGGCTGGATTATGTCGAGAACGTCACAGCAAACTAACAGCATACTAACCATCGGGGGTCAATCAGACAAAGACCTTTCCAAAAAACAGAATGAAGCTCAAGACCCTTGGTTTCTTGGTGGCATTCCATTTGTCAAATTGATGTTGAAGTATTGCATTTGGGAAATCCATGCTAGGCACACCGGTTTTATCTCCATCACATTTTTCTTTCAGCTGGTAAAAACATTCTGGTTGCAACTGTTGCCTAGTCTCGAAGCAAAGCTGCCCCCTGAAGTAAGTAGCGCTCCTTTGCAGTGGTCAGCTGACACACTCTTTTTGAATGACTGAAAGCTACAGTTACATACAGTCGAAAATTGCCTTGGCAGACACAACAAATGAGTTCAGAACTCGGGAATATCCAATTCACTGAAGTTTGATCTATGGAATCTATGGACCTTTAGATGTGCAGAAACAAGTCATCTTTGGTCATCAACTTCACTGGGTTGATGGGAAAATCCACCTGGGAGGCGCTTTTAGGTCCCGGAGCCTTGCACAGTGTCCAGGTCGCTATAGCATTCCAAGACCTCCAAGAGAGCATCTTTTTTGAAGATCATTTCATGGTTTTAGATGGTCTTAGATGGTTTTATATGATTTTAGATGGTTTTGTATGATTTTGTAAGGATTATGATAGTTAATGACAGGGGATAATGAACAACAATAAGACCAATATGGCGCTTTCTCTAATCGCTGGGACACTCCCAAGCTATGCTTGCGTTTTTACTTTAAATGGTTGATAGACTGGATGATAACTGCGGTACCCCTATGACTTGAGAAACCATCAAATCACCCATGAGCTACTATTGGTACCATGGCAACGCCAACCCTGGTTCTTTGATAAGGGGTATCCCCCAAAAAGGCACGGTATTCTACATAACTTCATTGTAAATCACCACAGATATACAAATGGATGATAAAGTATCCCCTGGTACTTGTTGATTGGTTGCACTATTGGTTGCACTGTGCTCACTAAAATCCTACCACCTGTGTAGCCTTTGTCGGTTGAAAGAATCATGGCGGGGCAGGGAACAACATCCCTGCTCCACTGACGGCCTTGCCATCGGCCAACAAGTCAGACAGATTGTGTCTGGTCACCTGCAACGGGTCATGGGCTCTGAGTGACTGATGCCCATGGATCTGGGATGCTGGGGATGGAAATACACAAAATACGTGTGCATATGACATGGGCAAACACGCATTTCTAGATGTACATATGCAAACTAATATACCTGCACATATGTATAGTATCAAATATACACGTGCATAGACACCGATACAGAAATGTAAATGTACGCTAGATATATTCCACACAGGCGTCTACCTTCATGATAGGAATACATGCAATGTGTGACGGGGCAGTCAACGCCACACACGAGCACAAGTCGATTTGTCTCATGTTGATAGAGAGAGCGTCTCCTTGTTGCTCCTTCCGATTGGCGCGGGCTGCTTCATTCATGACAGCCGCGGGCTGACACCCAATCGGCGCGTTGTTGCTGATATAAATGTCACGTAGTCACAGCCATTTCAATTTACATGTCACTGAGATGTTACAACTACGCAATCAGCACACTGAACACGATCCAAGCGGCGAACCAGGTCACACACCGGGCCTTCTTGGTGGTCTTGGTCTTGACTCTCGCTGCCTGCTTCTTGATGAGGAAGTTCAAGTCACTTCCTGCCCGTCTCCGCACACCCTGGCAAACCCTCACCCATGTGAACGCGAAACCTGAACGCCACGCAAATAGCCCAGCAGTCCAACGAGCTCAGAGATGTTTGGATTTGACTGCGACTCATACTTAGCCCATGTGTCACTGTGCATGTATGGTCGGAATCCCCCCGTTTACCTTTAAAGCCCAATAAATCCACCGTGTGGTTCCTGCACTGCTGGTAGCTAATAATCACTCCTCCTGGATATGCGAATACCCCTGGCTCCTCATCTTTACCCTCCAACCACCAGCCAGTAATCAAGTTTGCTGGGGAAACTACCAATCTTTGGTAGAGTCTACATTGATGAACAGCCTCTTGTTAGTGCTGGCAGATCCTGCGAATCTTGAGCGTCAGGAACCCAAAGATCCACCACTATCTGCTGCCATGCAGGATTTGATATATCATCAATTCAGGAGACACGATCATGTAAGCCAGCGGAACCAATATTCCAGGTCCCTCAAATTCATGGACAAACGTATCCGCCAAGTCGGGAAAATGTGCGCCAAAAGCCGAGTTCCTTCTGATGAGCCCAGGAATATCGTCGGTGCCCCTGCTTGGCATTGGTGCATCTTGGGCACATAGCCATCACCATCTCCGTACTAGGAACTTCGAACATGGTGGCTGCCTGCTCCCAACTATACCCCTGTCACCCCTCCAAAAGCAGCGCTGGTAAAGTGTCCAATCAACCACTGCTTGAGGCTGGGAACAATTTGACCATCCTCGGTACCATCCCCTCATCCCATCCCCATCCTTTCAAGATGGCCGATTCCAGCTTTGCCACCTCTTTGATCCTCTCAGGCCTCAAAATCACCCAGTTTTTAGGCTGAGGCCAAGGGTACTCCCATGGACCCCCAAAATGGGAGACCCCCGTGACCGTGACCACTTGTTGCCGCACCACCATTCCTGTTTTGGAACAGCCTTTGGATGTCAACTTGTGAAAGTCACAAATTCGACGCTCGCGTGATCCAAGCATGACAAACACTTAACTGGTATAGCAGCTCATGGAAGGCGGCCGTACTACTTTGGCTTAGACAAACCAACCTGATGGGGCAGATGTTCCTGTGCTGCTGCTGCTGGTGATGCTG
>VSDK01007430.1:66378-76574 GCA_009767595.1 Symbiodinium kawagutii | reverse complement strand
GCTGCTGCTGCTGCTGTCGCTGTTGTCCGCGATGAGTTTGTACTATCAATATTATCGTCACACGTTGCAAGAAACAGGTTTCCCTCGCTTAGGTAGCTGGTTGGTGATGATAAGTAATGGTAGGTGATGGTAAGTAATGGTGGGTGATGGTAAGTGATGGTAAGTGATGGCCAGTTATGGCTAGCCATGGTGGGTGGTGGTTGATGCTGTCTAATGACGCTGCGCGATGAGTATACAGCATACCGCAAAAACAGAGCCAAGTAGCAGGAGCATCTGCTTCGAATGCTCGATGACCGCTTTCAACTCTTGCTCAGCCCTGGTAGGTTCAACCACTGAAACAGTTTGAAAAGCTGACTCCAAAAGGATGTGTGACATGATGTGACGTGATGTGACGTGATGTGACATGATGTGATCCTGGGATCCAACTGCTTGAAAAAATGAATGGAAGAGACCCTTTGGTCATCCTTAAACTCGGACAAAGTGGAGACTTCCCTGGATTAGCACCAAGCCAGTTCCCTATGGTGCCTGCGTATCTCCTTTCCATGTCGATCTTCTTCCATGGGAAGTCGAGATAAGCCCACTGACATGGAGTGAAGATAACGACCTGGGAAGTGCAAAAAGGAGTGGAAACCCCACGAAAAAACACCTCCAATAATAGATTAATGGCCTACGTATGGCTACAGACAGGAGCCCTGGCCGCAAAATTGAAACCCGTTCTGATGAGTTTGTTGAAAGCATGGGAATCTCAAGCTCGAAAAAGAAGATTGGCTTGGGCTGCCAATTGGATGTCCATGAACTCGCAGCAGTCTACAAAGCTACGCAGCTGGGCAGGTGTAACATCAATGCCATGACAGGTGGCTGTGTCGGTTCCGCGCGAGGATCACGGATGCCATGGCGTCCAAGACTTCTTCTGGGCTGAGCTCTGTCTCGATGTAATCAGCCACAGCTTGAACGCCCTGGCTGAAGCAGGGCCACTCAACCGAGCTCGCCATCATCAATCAATTACGCTTGCTTCTTTTGAATCCATTCGTGACTAGGAATCACCATCATGACAGTAATTCAATAAATTGCACCCTGTTGTGATAAAAGCAGTGGCACAGCCTCGGCGAAGTTGAGGCTTTCAAGATGGTACAGCTACCGATCAACAGACATGATCTGAGTGTTTGGTCATGACCAGGTGACTAAGGACCTGGTTCCAGTGCTTGCAAGCTTTGTCAATGTTCCCATTCTCAACCTGAAACCAGTGCCTAGGGCGAAAGTCTACGAACGACATTCATTTCCTAGCGAAGCATTGAAAAAATAACAACCTTAACAGCATGATAGCTAATCTGGGCTGAAGACCCCCTGACGAACAAGCTTTGCTGTTGGGAATGAAGAATGGCTGCAACTGTAAACCAACAGTGGCCATCTTCAACGGTCTTGACCATAGCTGATCTGGTTTCATCTAGTGCGACGACGATGGCAAAACAGAGGATATATATATATATATATATATACATACACGCGCAATGCCGGGGCTTTGCCCCGGCATTGCAAGTGATAGATATGATGGGCCAAAGGCCCATCATATCAATCACTGGTTGGTTCATCATGTCAACCAATGGTTGTTATGATCAATAACACATGTGTTCAAATGTCCCACCCCTGCTGCACTATATGTTTCTTTAAACAACCAGGGGTCACAACCAAGGCCAGAAACCAAACGGAACAGACAGGCTCCTTTTCGCTGGACCAAAGCCCCTGAGCGAAGTAGCGCATTCCGCTATGAGTTCCTTGTAGCCAAGATAGCGGTGATCGCACTGTACAGATTTCACACCGCCACAACATTTATGGCGATTTCACCGCTATCATGAGTACGTCGTTTTCCTGGCAGAGCCTCTGGTGAGCTTCTGCTGTGAGGGACCAGTAACCTTGATTACAGACCTTCCGAAGAAAATCAGACTTCATGGATTTGGTCAAGGGGTCAGTCACCATATTCCCACCCGCTACCCAACGGAGATGTCCGCCAGTGCGGCAGAGGTCGTCCTTGAGGATGGCAACATCGATCGCCGTTCGTTTGTCCTCTATCTGGGCATACGTGCAGACCAACTTGTTGACACAATCATGAAGTGATTTGGAGTCCACCACCGAGACATACGGGATGGAGGTCAGCTTCTTCTCCCAGTCATCGTGAGTCATCTTGGTGCCAAGCAGTTCCAATAACAAGAATCGGTGCCAGTGAATCTGGCCGATTCCAAGGATAAGCGCCTGGCATTCAGCTGAGAGAGTGTTGACCGTCTTCCGTTTCAATCTTGTGGATTTCCAAGTTGCTATCGAGACCATGTGTGGTTGGTTCTCCGTCTCCAGTCTCTTGTCATAGTAGAGGAGAACATAGCCGCCTTGACTCGAAGTGTTCATCAACTTCAGGAAGACCTCATTGATTTCAGAATGAGGTAATGCCTGTCCATCGGGCTGCTTCATGAAGTAAGTCTTTCCGGTCCATGGCTGGTCACTCCATGTCCTGATGGCATCGGGGGAGGTCCACTGGTCATCGAGACATCGACCGTCATCGGTAATAGTTCTTCTCCCGGGGAGTAAACCGTGTAGATCTGGACCGCCATGGGCAGCTGGATGAAACAACACTCGGCGGGGATGACGATGATGTCGAATCCAACAGTTGGATTGTTCCTCCCAGGAATCACCAGGTGGATCTTCTAGGAAGTCTCTATCTTTGGTGTTTGCCCACGAAGCGTCAGTGGCCACACCAATCCTCAAGTTCTCAATTGGGATAGGCATGATCTTGAGTCCACTCTCCGGGTGCTTCTTTGCCTCCTGGGTGATCTGGTTGGCTTCCAGTAGATCACGAACTCGAGGTTGAGGAAAGGTTTGCTGCAGCAAGGCAACTCTTCCTGCCAGATCCGGTCTGTTTTCTTTTGCCAGCCAAGACAATGCACCCACACTGCCACGAAGAGCAGTTATTTCGGACGGGGTGCATTGAGAATACCGTTGACGTTTTCTGTTCTTCTCGATGGGAATCTCAAGGAGTTTCTCCATGGTGTAGGCAGACTGATTGATGGTGATGCTGAAGTCATCTTCCTGCTTGAACCATTTACCAGTGAACTTGCCTTCTCCAAACTGGTACTTGCCCAAGCGGTAGTGCTTGCGAATTTCTTCCATGCACTGAAGATGGTCAGAGTCACCTCCATGAAGGATATCGTCCGTTGCGACCGCAATCACTCCTGATAACATCTGGGTTTCCCCAGATGCTGAGGTCGTCTTCTTGTGCTTGTAGTAGATGCATGGGTCGGCAATGGACTGCTGGTATCCAAGATGCTTTGTGATGAACCGGGCCAAGTGCTGGAACCAGGCATAGGGACCGTCCACCAGACCATAGCATACTTTTTCCAGTCGCATGAGCTGTCCGGGCTGCATGCCGGGGATTCCTTCGTGTGGCTGCGCTGCATAAATGACTCTCTGGATACGGTCACCGGACATGAATGCCTGGGTAAAGTCCAGAAATCCAAGTTGCCAGCGCATGCTAGCAACGAGCTGGGTGATCAGGATGGTGCCCTCTCTGGTGACCTGTGGAGTGGTTGCCTCGATGTCCTCGCAGCCGGTTTCGGAGAATCCCTTCATCACATGTCTAGCCTTTGCCTTGCAGTCTTCAATGGAATCCCATTCCAATAGGAGACCAGCTGCTTTGGCATCTGCTAGCTCAGTGGGTTCGATCGGCTTGGCAGTGAGGACAAAACGGCTCTCCATGATCTTCTCTGGTTCTTGTTGGCGAACCTGAGCTGACTCTTCCATAGTCAGAATCTTGTAAGCGCCAGCATCAATGTTGGTCTGTATCTCTTTCTTGATCGCGGTCATGAATCTCTTCGGATTCTCAGAGCTGAGGCTGTTCAGCCGAACCTCTTTCTTCTGTCGGCTTTTCAACAAGCCTTCAATCCGGGCATAGTAAGCTTCCAAATACTCCAGGCGGCTTCTCTTGACTGGTGGCTGCTCGTCTTCATTCTCGTCGAAGACCGCCTCGCGCTTCTCCGTCACCTTGGTGTCGTCGTCCTCCGGGATGTCCTTGATCTCGTCGGGCTGGTGCTCGTTCTGGTCAAGGTGGTCCTGGTTGACATTCGTACCAGGTTCGTCGGATGAACGAGGAAGTGGTTCTTCATCTTGTGGTCCTTTGACTCGATATCGACGAGTGGGTAGAGGATAAGTCGGGAGTTCCAGCATACGTTTCTGGTGCTGCCTGATCTCCTCGGAGCCGGCAATGCTGGGTTCATAATCACTGTCTGGATCTGGATCGGGTTCTTCTCCTTCGACAGGAGGAAGAGGATGTTCTTCAAGATCGACGTATCCTCGGGTAGGGGCGGTGCTGAGGTCGTGTTTGATCTTGACTAGACCTTCTAACCATCCAGACACGGATGCTTGTTCTTCTTCACTGGCTCGTCGGATACGTTCCGGTGACGCCTTGATGAGGAAGTTCTGGTAGGAGAGCCAAACGGTAGATGGCTGGTCCGTCATCACAATTCGAGCTGGGCCGCACCAATAGCCGGGCGCGAACTTCTTGGCCTTGTCCGCTCCCATGCGGTAGAAGTAGCAAAGCTCTCCCACTTCGAGGTCTGACATTGGGCGAGGGCCAGAAGCAATGGCTCTTCGAAGAATGTCACTGGCATCGGCCTCGACAAAGGCTTGTGCAGCTGCGTGTCGGAGTTTCATCGATCTCTCAACACTGAGGTCCCCAAGTCGAGCATGGTCAGGTCGTGCTCGATTGCCATCATCTCCTGACAGTAGACCTCCAGGTATCTTTGGATTGAAGCCGAGAACACGTTGTGCTGGAGAGAAACCATTCAGGTACATCATTCGGTTCTTGGTCATGGTCACGATGTCGAGTAGCTCTTCCCATTCCGACATCGACTCACAGTTGGCAGTATCCATGGCCTTGGAAAGCATGAATTTCGCCGTTTTCCCATGCCGTTCCGTGATTCCTCTTTGGTGTGGTGCTTCAACGGCCGCGGGGTCGACATAGCTGCCATCCAGGGAAGCATGGTACGCAAAGGAAGCACGGAATTCTTTTCCAAGATCTGTAGCCAACTTCTTGGGAGGACCAAAGAAACGAATCCAGTGACGGTAAGCTTCTCGTACTTGTTCTGGTTTCTTCGAAGTCATTGGCACCAAGAGTTGGAACTTGGTCCCCCAGTCGATCATGTTCAAAGTCGGCCGGGTCTTGCCTGTTGGAGTGGGCATGAAGACCACGTCGACTCCCAGGGTATCATTGAAATCCAATTCTCGGAGTGGTGCACTGCGCCGAGCAGGTTTGACCTGCTTGTGTCTTTCACAGACGCTACATTGCAGCTTCTTGGCCTCCTCGATGATACTCGGTTTGGCCTTGGAGTATCGAAGGATGCGGACGAACTTCTCCATCGAGGGGTGCCCAAGTCCTTCATGTGCTCGTTGTAGAAGTCTGCGGAGAGTGAATCGGTCCTGTAGTGGCAGATCCCTGCCCTCTTCCGGTTCTCCGGGTTCCTCGGGATCTTCTTGAGATTCGTTGGCGGGTTCTTGGGCATGACATTCTTTGACACCTAGACATTCGATAGGACCTCTAGGTTCGTTCGCGTCTGGGTGAGGACATTCGATAGGACCTCCAGGTTCGTTCGCGTCTGGGTGATGACATTCTGAAGAATCTCCTTGGTCTCCAGGATGAGGACATTCCAAATCAGCAAGACATTCTGTAAGCCATAGGTCTCGTCGTCGATCCGTCTCCAAGACTTCCTCAACGGAGACATATTGTATCTCCCTACCGAGACTCTTCTTGTAGACGTGGAGGATCTTGTCGATGAGTGCCGGAGGATATCTCTGTGCCAGCCGTGATTTGTTCCCTCCGATGATGTGTTCATGTTCATGTTCACGTGGACATCGGACAGAGAGCTGCTGGTAGATTTCTTCTGAGTTGGTCAGCAGTCCAGTGGCTTTCCGATGTAGTCCTCCTTCTGGTCCTCTGAGTCCAAAGAGGCATTGGTCGGTGACCGCAAGAAAGATGCCAGCGAGCGACCGAAGGCGCTTCATGGCCGTTTCATTCCACGAGGAAGCAGAACGTGGGTGTTCCAAAACGAATTTGAGCCCTAATGAATGGCACAACTCACAGACATGAATGGCGAAGTGGAGCAACTGATTTGCCTCTTTTCGATTCTTCAAGTAAGTTTGCATGAGCTTGGCATCTCGAAGTCTCTTGTTCTTACTTAGATTCTGCAGTGCCGAGTACATGTGACATGGTGGAGCAAGCAAAACAAGTCCCGGTCGTGTTTGCCTAATGTATGAAAGTACCTCGTCCTGTTTCTTTTTGTCCGTCAAGTCATGTCCTAAGCTGATATCAAAAGCCTTCCCAGCAATCAACTGATGTCTTGCAGCTCGTTTCCCAAAACAATTTGGATTGTAGATTTCAGCGACTGTTTTCAACTGGGTGTGTGTGAGTCCCATGACTTCTGCAAGCTGGTGGCTTCTTTTTGATCCATCGGGCGACAAGGAGAGCTCATGGCAGATTTCTTCATTGAACTGCCTCATAGTTTCCAGAAGAGAGGTGTGCTCTCCTGCCATAGAGGAGCAGATCATTTGGATCTGCTTCCAAAAGGAAATTGCCTTTGCCAAGGCTGCCCGGATCTTCCTGTCTTGTTTCGGAGACAGTTTGACGGACTTCGCTCCTAGCGACCCCCTTTCTTCTTCCACTCCTGGAACTTCTGGAATTCCTTGTAGTCCAGCTCTTCCTGGGTTGGACGGCTGCTGGAAGCTGCGGCTTTCGGCTGTCGAAGTTCGTTCTTGAGCAGCTTCTTGCATGCTTTGCAGGTGACCTTTTCGTAGTGCGCATTGGTGCCTGCACGAGTCGTGTCCTTGTGCGAGCACATCTCCTGGATCATCTCGGTGAGGGCCTTGGCATGAGACATGTTGCCCTCGCCCTGGTCCTTGAAACGCCAAGCCGAGAGGTCGTCGAAGGGCTGCATCTCGGTCCACTGACAGAACTGGCATTGACTCCCGATCTCCCGGGGCAACGGAAGAAGAACTTCTCGTGGTTGATCCCCTCCTTGAGGCAGATGTGGAGTCGACTCGTCAGTCCGCACTTGCAGCTTGGGGGAGCTCCGAAAAGGATGTGGATTCCGTGGACATCTCCCACCTTGTTGATCTCCTTGGCAGTGTGCGTTGTTATAGTCCCGGTCCGCTGTGATGTCCTCGTCAACAATGATGTCCTTGTCCCGGTTGAAGATGACTCCCAACGATCGTTCTCGGTCACCAGTTCGAAATCGTCCATCGAGTTGTCGAGGTTCTGGCGATATCCCAGTTCCTTCTCGATCTGGTGCTGGGAGTAGATCAGATCGCTGTAGGCCATCTGACGAATGAGCATCTTCATCATGTTCTTGGTGTGAACTGGCATGTTCAGGATCCGTTCCATCAGGTACTGCATGGGGATGAGGAACATCATCATCTTGTTGACAATGCGACGCCACGCTGCCAGGGTCTCCTGCTCGTTGTCTGCTGTCGTTCGAGCGCGCTTGTGCATGGTCGAAGTGAGGAACAGAGTCACTTGGGAGATTCGCGGGCGAGCTTGAGCAAGAAGTCGCTGGCACATCAGGGATGGTGTGCTGCACGTCAAGCACCTCGAACTCCATATGCTCTGTCATGACCTGTTGAACCTGGTGCAGTTCCTGAATCATGTGTGGTTGGAACTGCTGAAGCGGGATTCGAAGAGCTCCGGTGGGGCCCAGATGCAATGGAATGGTTCTACCACTATTCTTCATGCGTATATGTAAACCTCTTTGTTCATCAAGATGGAGTTCACTTTGACAATGTAACAAGAAAGAAAGAGACAACAGGAATGGGGCATCAGCACTATGATCTCCTTCAAATACGGCAGGTCGAAGTAGGGCTCCCTTATCTCCCAAACTAGTTGGTAGTGTGGCGATACGTGACGTAGTAGATGTGCCATGAACACTTCGAAACCTGTTGGTCTCAGATTGCAAGGTCACTTGAAGTGGTTCTGGAAGGTGTCGGGCAAAGTTCTGCAGGGTGTTCTTTCCAATGACCAACCTTTGACATCCGGTATCAACTGTAGCACAAGTGGTATCGGGAATGGGTTCCTGACTACCCTTGACCATAGACACAAACCAGGTTTCAAAACCAAACAAACCATGATGAATCACTGGATACTGGTCCCGTGGCGCTACCTTGTACGCGTCTAAGACTTTGACATCTTGATCTGTGATCTGCCGCGCATTGGGCTGATCCATAAATTCAGACTTTGTCTGAAAACCTACGTCAAACTCAGCAGCAGCAAGGTCCATGTGGCCGACAAAGAAGGACTCCGAGTTAGTGCGAAGAGTCTCCAAGACGTGGGTCTCATGGTTCTTTCCCTTGGCAGAGGACTGAGGCGGATGTGGGCATTCCCTTTTCCAGTGTCCAACCTGTCCGCAGTTGTTACACTTGGTGCGTCGTTGGATCTCGGCGATGGAGATTCGATAGTTTCCTGAACGTACCGGTCCCATGCCTTTTCCAGCACCCTTGGGGTTTGCCTTGTAGTTCGTCTTGGGCAAATATCCTCTGCTCAATTCGCGACTCTTCTTGTTCACCAGAGATTCCTTGTATGTCTTTTTCTGCTGAAGCATTGTGGCTAAGATCTCCTGGGCCTCGTGCTCCTCAAGGATCTGGTCCTCCTCCGTCTCAGCATCCGGCTGCAGAGCCGTGACATAGGCTTCGAGCTCCTGGATCTCGAAGTCCAAGTCCGGGTCGTCGTCATCGGCCGGGATGTCGTCGGGGTCCATGAGGTAGTGGGCTGCAGCGGTCTTCTTCACCTTGTCCGCTCCCACTTCGGCAGCGGTGAGTCGAGTCT
Organism: Symbiodinium kawagutii; assembly: GCA_009767595.1. Taxonomy (NCBI): domain Eukaryota; class Dinophyceae; order Suessiales; family Symbiodiniaceae; genus Symbiodinium; species Symbiodinium kawagutii. Next base: position 67,723 of record VSDK01007430.1, on the reverse strand, counting down.
CATTCTTGCGCAACCATTCCTTGATTGAGCTAGGCTTGATGTCTCCACGAGTGAAGTTCAAGAGGCCCTTGATGTCGCTTTCTGCGAGCTGTAGACCATTGATCACCAAGAAGCCTTCGTACTCCGCTGGCAACTGCACTTGATGGTCCGTCACCTTCCTCATAGCACCTTCCCATCTGGCGAAGAATTCTCGCCAGGATTCATTTTTCGCACGCTTCAGGTGATAGGTGATCCTACTCAAGGCAGTGAGTAGATGTTCCTGGCGATCGTCTCCATAGTACTCCGGCTGATTCATGGATTGCAAGAGCTTCTCCGCATTCTGATTGTCCACCAGCCAGGCCGTATCTTTGGCGAGATACTTGAAGGTCTCAAACGGCGGACCACTCAAGGCCTTCAGCAGTAAAGGACCACGGGCCCTTGGCTTGGTCCGAGTAGTAGCCAGCCACAGCTTTGCTCGGATCATGTAGTCTTCAAACTCCGTGGTACCATCCCAAGCCGGTGGTGGACCGGCAGCACCACCTTTCCCATCATTCTCTTCTTCTTCTTCTTCTTCGGCTAATCGCCGTCGAGGGCGGCGAGGACTGGTCCTCTCCTGAGGATTCTGCTGCAGAAAACGCTGAAACTGGCGGAATGCCGCAAGTTCGGCTGGGTTCAAACGGCCAGGTTCCCCACCATGACCGTCTTCTTCTCCTCCACTAGGTACTAGTGGATCTTGATCCCCATCGGACTGAGGTACCGCGGTACCCACCCCAGGGGCAATGGCCAACCAAAAGGAATAACCAAAAGAAACCAGAACCAACGCAAACCAAAACCACCCCCAAACCGGGCCCGGACGTTACCGGGCTCCGCTACCACTTTAAACAACCAGGGGTCACAACCAAGGCCAGAAACCAAACGGAACAGACAGGCTCCTTTTCGCTGGACCAAAGCCCCTGAGCGAAGTAGCGCATTCCGCTATGAGTTCCTTGTAGCCAAGATAGCGGTGATCGCACTGTACAGATTTCACAGTTTCATATATACAAAAGAACTCATTACCAGAATCAAATGTCCCACCCCCGCTGCACTATATGTTTCATATATATATATATAGATACGAAGAACTCATTACCAGAATCAAATGTCCCACCCCCGCTGAACTATATGTTTCATATATACAAAAGAACTCATTACCAGAATCAAATGTCCCACCCCCGCTGCACTATATGTTTCATATATACAAAAGAACTCATTACCAGAATCAAATGTCCCACCCCCGCTGCACTATATGTTTCATATATACAAAAGAACTCATTACCAGAATCAAATGTCCCACCCCCGCTGCACTATATGTTTCATATAAACATAA
>VSDK01007430.1:19710-53369 GCA_009767595.1 Symbiodinium kawagutii | reverse complement strand
GAAGAGCAAATGGGAGACAAGTAAGAGGCAAAATCATGCGACCAAAGGGACCCAGAGTGGGAGAGAAAGAAGAGACAAATGAAGGACAAATGGGAGACAAATGGGAGACAAATGAAGGAAATCATGCGACCAAGTGGACCCAGAATTGGGATTGAAAGGGAAGAGAAATGAAGGACAAATGGGAGACAAGTACAGGAAATCATGCGGCCAAGTGGACCGAGAGTGGGGCTTGAAAGGGGAGACAAATGCAGGACAAATGGGAGACAAGTGCAGGAAATCATGCGGCCAAGTGGACCGAGAGTGGGGCTTGAAAGGGGAGACAAATGCAGGACAAATGGGAGACAAGTGCAGGAAATCATGCGGCCAAGTGGACCGAGAGTGGGGCTTGAAAGGGGAGACAAATGCAGGACAAATGGGAGACAAGTGCAGGAAATCATGCGGCCAAGTGGACCGAGAGTGGGGCTTGAAAGGGGAGACAAATGCAGGACAAATGGGAGACAAGTGCAGGAAATCATGCGGCCAAGTGGACCGAGAGTGGGGCTTGAAAGGGGAGACAAATGCAGGACAAATGGGAGACAAGTGCAGGAAATCATGCGGCCAAGTGGACCGAGAGTGGGGCTTGAAAGGGGAGACAAATGCAGGACAAATGGGAGACAAGTGCAGGAAATCATGCGGCCAAGTGGACCGAGAGTGGGGCTTGAAAGGGGAGACAAATGCAGGACAAATGGGAGACAAGTGCAGGAAATCATGCGGCCAAGTGGACCGAGAGTGGGGCTTGAAAGGGGAGACAAATGCAGGACAAATGGGAGACAAGTGCAGGAAATCATGCGGCCAAGTGGACCGAGAGTGGGGCTTGAAAGGGGAGACAAATGCAGGACAAATGGGAGACAAGTGCAGGAAATCATGCGGCCAAGTGGACCGAGAGTGGGGCTTGAAAGGGGAGACAAATGCAGGACAAATGGGAGACAAGTGCAGGAAATCATGCGGCCAAGTGGACCGAGAGTGGGGCTTGAAAGGGGAGACAAATGCAGGACAAATGGGAGACAAGTGCAGGAAATCATGCGGCCAAGTGGACCGAGAGTGGGGCTTGAAAGGGGAGACAAATGCAGGACAAATGGGAGACAAGTGCAGGAAATCATGCGGCCAAGTGGACCGAGAGTGGGGCTTGAAAGGGGAGACAAATGCAGGACAAATGGGAGACAAGTGCAGGAAATCATGCGGCCAAGTGGACCGAGAGTGGGGCTTGAAAGGGGAGACAAATGCAGGACAAATGGGAGACAAGTGCAGGAAATCATGCGGCCAAGTGGACCGAGAGTGGGGCTTGAAAGGGGAGACAAATGCAGGACAAATGGGAGACAAGTGCAGGAAATCATGCGGCCAAGTGGACCCAGAGAGGGAGAGAAAGGGGAGACAAATGAAGGACAAATGGGTGACAAGTACAGGAAATCATGCGGCCAAGTGCGCCCAGAGCGGGAGACAAATGAAGGGCAAAATCATGCGACCAAAGGGACCCAGAGTGGGGATTGAAAGGGGAGACAAATGAAGGGCAAATGGGAGACAAGTAAGAGGCAAAATCTTGCGACCAAAGGAACCCAGAGTCTGAGGGCGCAAGCCCAGAGACAGCGTCAAAATCATACGGCCAAGTCAAGCGACCCTTTTCAAAGGAGTAAGAACCCCATACAGGTAAACCTGTTTGGGGAAAAACCATCAACAAAAATCTCACATTATGGATAGACATTTTGGATATCAACCTGGAGATCAACATCATGAGAGTACAGCATCAGATGCTATACCCACATGTGTAACATCTAGATAGAAGGCAGTGGGTCAAGACCCTGTACCCCTGGTTCCCGTGTCATTAACCATCGTTTTCCCGATGAACTCGTTGGTGAACTTGTTGGTGAACTTATCCCCCATGAAATTGGTCGGTTAAAGCCTTGACCCAGCTCGCCAGATCTACCCAACTATCATCACTTCTGGATGTGCATTCTGATCCTCAGATGACCACAGAGCTCACTCCTGGGACCACCAGGGGCTCCAGGTGCGAACGAACCTCTTCCAAACGATCTCCGGATTGCAACCTGGAGCGGGACACGAAAAACGCGGCGGTGAAAAAATACACAATGGCGAATCATAGGGGCGAAGTAATGGCTAATTGATGGTCTTTTTACATTATTAATGGTTGATTCGTGCTTAATTAATGATCATCATTTACTATGATCAGTGGTGGTAACCATGGTTACTGAAAAAATGTAGATAAAACCCAGAATAAGTTGAGTTAAAGGAAATGACACGATAAACCGTGAAAAAACGAACACTCCCGGGGCCGGTCACAACATCCCTTCGTCGACACATCCCATCGTCAAATCCGCACATGGAGTACCAGCTATGATGATGACTTTGCAGCCAGGGGGTAGGGGTGATGTAGGAATTGACGCACATAGAGGGTTCCGTTGGCAAACAGATCATTTACATCTTCCACGTGCAGCACCGGGTTTTTGATCTGTGGACATCTGGTGTCCATCCTTCTCTGGGATTCTGCTCTAGGTTTTTTTGGACTAGGGCTGGCAGGACAGGTTCGTTAAGACAGATGGCGGATGATCAAGTTTGTATCTAAAGATCTGTTACATTGAGCCACATTCATCCAACTTTGCAAGCACATGCATAGGCTGGATGTTGGGTGATGGAACTGATGGCATTTGTGTATCTTTAATGTCCTCAGCGTTCCTTCATCTTGTGATTTTGTGGGCCCTGCCATGGCCTCCAGTTTTGGGCAACAACGGAGGGTTCATATTTGCACAAAGGTCAACATATATCAGTACGCACATTTATGTTTTTATACACCTATTTATACACGTAGATACAAATATATGCATGCATTTATGTATATCAACCTATACATACATACATATACATATACATATATACATATATATATATATATGTGCCTCTGCATGGATGGGAGGGTGCCTGGGTGCATGCGTATTGTCTCCCATCCATGAGTCATAGCAGTCCATGAATTGTTGACCGTGGTTCACCGGCAAAAATGGGGGTCCATATCTTTTTTACAAATCCGTCTCGGCTGCTGGAAAGTCAAGCCCGAATATCTGCACATGTCATTCTACATCTGTGTAAATCTAGGCGTCGAATGGGCGTGGGTGTCACGACCATTGCTGGCCTTTTTGGAAGCTGCACCCATTGTGGTTCCACCAGTGCTTCACAAGTGGTCACTATCGCAGCGCATCCAACGAATTGGTTGAGTCGCTTTGGCAAGGCCTTCCAGGTTAGGTTCCACCACATGCTCCAGCAATGTGCAACCAGTCAGCCAAAATCTGTCAACGACAGTTCCAACCTCACCTTTGTAGTTGAATGCGTCTCACTGGGTCGCAGGATGTGAAGCTGGCTGTTTCGCGCCTTGGGAAACTGTAGAGCCGTGAGCCAGAATCGGAGCCCTGAAGGCTCCAACGAGTGGCACGCAGTAAGAAAACCGCGGCTTCGAACAAGAATCCAAGCGAGTCATCTCTCAAAGTGTCATCACGTGCCCATTGATAAATGATCCACCAACCACTTTGCATCACAACAACCGACAACCACCACTCGTAACGACTCGGTAACCAACTCTTACCTTCGGACACCTGTCACCGTTCACAGCAAGGTCTCCATGGATGAAGGTCACGTGACAACATTGGTGACAGAGTTGTGATGAGATCAGATCAGTCTTGAATATTTCCTTGCCTCAAAACATGGTTCTTCTTTCTAACCAAAGTGAGTACACTAAAATGCGTCCTCGAAACGCTGCCCACAACTGTCGATGGCGCTTTCTGGGTCGACGACAGATTTCACACTTACTTTGACGGCGTCCATGAGGGCAAACTGCCCTTACAACCATGGTGCTTGCAAGTTCCCCCAATAATCCAACGCCACAAGCAACACAGATCAACGCCAGCTTTTGTTCGGCTGATACATCCGATCCAGGTATTCATCCAACCAGTTGTGACAGGCCTCAGGAACGCCTTGTCCAGTGGCATTGGAAACAGCGTGATAGGAGCAGTGCAGTTTTTCGGCTTCTGCCATGGCCTCGTCTTCAGAGACTTCCTGTTGATCCGAATCTGCATGAGTTCCCACCAAGGATATCAGGACGCCAACGGGCTCGTGAAATCTCAGGGCTTCTTGAAGCATTGAAACCGCTTCTTGCAACGAGGCTCGGCTGTTGAAGCTGAAGACTGCGATGATGCATGTGGCACCTCGCAAGTGGTGGAAGGTAAGTGCCCTGAAGCGATCCAGTCCAGAAAAATCCAAGAAAAACACCTTGAATCTGAATTGCTGGCATTTCGTGGTGATCTCAGCATGGTGAAACTCAAGCCCAATGGTTGGCGTGTATGTCTGACTAAAGGTCTGATGGCAGTACTGGGCTAGGAGCGCACTCTTGCCAACCTTCGCAGGTCCCAAAACAGCACACCTTGCCAGCCAATCAGGCTGCTTGCCCTCAGCAGACTTGGTGAATTCTGTCCGGGCACTTCTCACCAACTGCAGGCAGAGTTCTTCACCCCTCTCCAGGTGCTCCAAAGATTGGTTCCCTGGCAAAACTTCACTGCCCGCTACTAGGCTCAGTCGATGGGCAGGACCAAGGCCTTCCTCGCTGATGCGGAGAACCAGCTCTTTGACCGTTGAAGCCTTCGCCACGTGTCCGCGGTAGGCCACTTCACCCGAAGGATGCAGCACACACACGGGCAGCGACGCCTCAACCTCCGCCACAAAGGTGTTGCCCATGGCGAGTGCTGGAGCAGCTTGCTTGGTGGAGCCAGCTGGCGGAAGGACCGCTGCTCATGGATAAAAGCAGCCAGCAGCCATAAGCATTTTGAGTCATCAAGTAGTGGATAAGAACAAGAGAACAACAAAAATGGCCACATATGACAACCAGAAACAACCTTGATCATGTATGATTTGATCCACTTACAACTAATGATTAGCTTAACGTTCCAATCTTCACTTGCTCATGCTGTGCAGGGCTCTGGCGGGCTGGTCCCGGGCCTGATCTTGTTGACGTTGAACAGGAGCAAGTTTTGGAAGTGCAGCAGCAAGGAGGCCGGCAGATAAATGCCTCACCAAGTGACTTCAGATACTTTGAATCCACCTCACATTGAAAACAACACCTCCTGAACTGACACCATGGCAAAGATTGACATGAAAATCTGAACTCTATAAGAAAACACCATAGAAAATCCATAGAAAACAGCACTGTACATCTGAACTCCCACAGGTAAAAGGCAGGGACCTGCAGACCTGTGGCATCCTATGGCCGCCCAGTCGCTTCGGCAGCTTCGGTCGTAGTGACCCAGGAAGGTCTGCACCGTGACGCTGGTGTCGGGGTCGTCGCCTCCGACATCGGCAGTGATGGTCCGATCCAAGAGGAAGCGGAGGATCTCGGGACGAAGTCGGCTGCCAATGCGACTCAAGCGCTTCTGACTCTCCTGGTGGCATCACAAAGGTGCAGATTGTTTCGATTTTGGAGAATCCGAGTTGACCATAGTTTTTTTGAGAGACTACCCTTTCATGTGTGGTTCGAGGATGGTTCTGCCACCAAGTTCTTTTGGGACTTCTGTTTCATGTGTGGTTCGAGGATCAGTGGGTCCTCAGAAGACCAAAACGCATCAGTCCCGTGGTGGGTTCAAGAGATGCAATGCACATCATTGGAGGATGGGCTACTCTTTGGCTGGCCATGAAACTCGGCAACCACAAACATGGTCATTGGCATTTTGCATCATCGCAGATTCCAAGAAGTCGGGCCACAGATTTGCCTCCACCCCATACTCCTTGCTACCTGTGTCCATCTTGCTGTCAGTCATTGACCGAAAGGCATCCAGCATGGTGCCTCAGTCGCGTGTGAACACATGACTTCAGTGACACTGGACATCAAATGGCTTTCAGGCTCCACTGCCAAACATGTTCTTTTTCAGTTTTCTTTGGTGCAAATGTCAGATGAATCAACTTGAGATTCTATGTGGGCACACAAGATTGATGCGCTTTCAACAACCCCAACAATGATGGTTGGAAAAGTTCAGGTTGGCGCTGCATCGTTCCTGATCGAAAGTGAAAAGCAAAAACCATCCAAAACGGAGAAAATCTGCAAGTCACAAGCACGATTTCCGATGCACAAAGGAATCTCTAAAGAAGATTAGTTTAGCAGCAAAGAACATATGGGTGCATGAGAGTACCCCTGACCATCTCTATACCCCCGCCAAAGCCAACCAGCTACGGTGGCTTGCCAATCAAATCCCAGATTCCCTGAACAGAAAGGACCACATCAAAGACCGACGACCACAACATGCCAAAGTGTACCTCTTGGAGTCCCAGGAACAAACATTGAAGAGCACATCGCCGTCAAAGTTGTTCTTTTCACAGTGTGGGAGACCCACCTCTTTTCCACCAAATTTCTTCGGAGATTGCAGAAGCGGCAACATCTCGGCGCGGCGTCGCGCATGAGGTCATGATCCCAGGAAGATTGATGGTAAATTTGAGTGAAAGAACCAACAGCAAAACATCGCTCCCCGCAGACCTTGTTGATGGCAACAAGGAACACGTCTGCATACTACAACGGCGTTTCTAGCCTTACACTTTGCACACAAAGATACCATCACTGATGGGGGGTTCTGGCACCTGACGAAAGACATACGGATGTCCTGCTGTCAGTCGAACATAGTGGAACAAGGTTTCTCAACCGTTGAAGAACTCGACCTATCTTTCCCAAAAAGACAAGAAACCGCCCAAATGGGGGTTGTCGGATTGTCGTGTCAAAGATTCAATCCAAAGCTGCCGGGTTTTGCCAAGCCGCAATGCCATCTACGAAGAGACGACAGATGGGTTCAACGATCTTCAACTCCACCTGTGACCCGGGGCCTGTCGTTGGTAATGGCATACAACGAGTTATGATCCAGGTCGTCTTACGCTTCAAAATTCGCATGTGAGTGTCTGGTATATGTGTAAGACCTCCATGTATAGAAACGCCGACATCTCTTACCTATGGATCTTTATATTCATGTATAGAAACACCGGAATGTACCTATGTCACCCATGACCGGTGACAACACCTGTCTGCTTCTGCAGATTCTCGGTGCCCAGCACTGCAGTAGTAGTGGTGAAGGTAGATAATCTGCTAATGACTGGAATCCTAACTTTGTTCGTCCACCAAGCAGCTTTGTCAAGCTACGTGGCTAATGGTTAGTGTACAGTACTTATATAATGGTTGGTGACATGGTTATTCATTGGCCATCAGCGACTTGCTTAGTTATGTAATGGTTCTTAATGGTTGAAAGTTGGCTAATGAGCTACAACGAAGCCATGGTGAACATTGCAACAAGTTGAGGTTTCTGTTCATGTGAACGGCCAAGGCTGCACATTTCTCAACGAAGCCGTGGTCGGCTCCCCAAATTCTTGAACTGATAAGAGCTATGGGTAGGTCAACATTCAAAACAAAAGGCAGGTCAAAATGTCGCAACCATCCCCAAAAAAATATAAAATTCGGCAAGAGTAATTCTCAGAGTAACTTTCCCAAGGTACTGTATGGGCAGGTCATATCAAAATGTGAAAAAAAAATCTCCGAGCACCTCTCCACAGCACCGTCCCAGCTGTCGCCTCGGTCCCAGCTTCATCCTGGCGGAGCTGACCATGATCCAGCGGGGTCAGCACTGCACGATCCCCAGTTGCACTGCTCGCGCAGGCGAAATCCTTGGACCTTCCCCAGTTGCATGATAAACAGTGAGTAAGTACTGCATCAACCCTGATTCATCCAACATGAATCCTGGAAATGATCAACCAAGATTCTGATCAAGCCTCACTGATCAACCTTGCGGTCAGGATGGTGATGAGAAATCTGATTTTCGTTGATCCTTGCTATGCCTGGGGGTGCTGTGCTTCCCCTGGTTCCAGGTCAGCATCGTCCACGCCTCCACCCCGACCAGCTGACATTCTCTGATGCTCTCCCGGCAGAAAGCGAAGAAGGACCAGAAACTCCGAGACAACGCGAAGCGACTGATGGCTGCAACGACCTGATGCTTAAACATTGGAAAGACTGACCCTAGCCTTCCACTTACCTATTTTTTGTAGGTAATCATGGAACCCCAAGTAGGAATAGTTACCCACTAGAAAGGTAACTGGAAGGGGAGGGTGATGAAAGACATAAAGATATGGCCTATGGCAGTCCAACCATCTACAGTTGATACACCGCCAATCGCCACTGCTTCGCAGTTGATGGTTACCTGTCTTGTGACGCACAATCACCATGGCAACATGGGAGGCTGTCCATGAGTGAGAGCAACCCGGAACCACCTCACAAAAACACCAGTACCACTTTTTGGGAGCCTGAAAGCCAGCCACACCATCCCCAGCAATCTCTTACACATCACGTGCTGAACCCCAGGCATTTGGAGCCGTGACAAGGCACCAGGGGACGCCAACACCTCGGGTCCGAGACACGTCGACTTTAAAGAAATCCACGAAGGCATCCGACTCCTGAGACGCGAGATCGCTGGGAGAAAGTCAGGAACATCATGGATCCATGACCAGTAACCACCATGAAGCCATCATGAAGCCATCATCATAGTATAAAGCATGATCGACTTGAGTGACCAAGCATCCTTCACCATAGAATCAACCAATAACCTCTCTTGTAAGGATTCCATTCACCCGTTTTGGGCTGTTTGTTTTCAAGCTCGCGCAGCACTAGCAATATATCATGAAATGGCATTTCCAGTGGATGATGCCCTGCCCTGCTGTCCTTCTGGAAATCCGCACGTAGCTCTTGCGGCGCTTGCTCCTGTAAGAAACATCAGCCACTCATGGTGGAGCACCGCGCAGAAAACAGTAGCAGCTGGTGTAGGATGGACCATCTACCAGCAGCTGAGCATCTGCACCCAACAGCTTCATGAAAGCGCTCTTCAGTACTGCTAGGTGACTGTTTGACCCGCTTGAGGAGGGCTAACTCCACCAACCCAACTGCAATCCCTAGTATGAACCAGCAACTCCAGTTTTCAACGATCCAGAAAGTGCTCAACTCGCATCCACCAAAACCATGCAGCCTTTGACAGCTTGGGGGGTGACCAAACGAAGCATCACACCGTTCAGTTGATCCCCAGTGAAGGGATCCATTAATTTTGGGGGTTGCAAATTGAACAGAAAGGGCTCCCAACAGTCGTAAACCTGCCATCCCTTTGCCCAGTGTCCTTCAGTTTGGCAGCGATGCTGGGTGATTCCCTGGCTGGGAGAGCAGGGGATCAGGTTGAATCCCAAAATTAGTTCCATCAGTTGGTTGGGAGTTGGTTGAACCCCAAATTATACTCAGATTGGGAGTTTCAGTTGGTTGCGTCGATTCTGCATCAGTGTCATTTGTCAAAATGGTCAGCCTCTGAGCGAAAAAAAAATATTCGATAAGAGCATCACGGTAAACCTGCGGCTGGGCAGAATCCTGCAGCTGGTAGCTGGTTTTCTATGGAAAGCAGGTTTGAACTATCCAGCCGGTCCGGCTGAGTTTTCTCAGGTATTGGTATCAGGACTTGCGCCTGAGGACGGGTTAGTTCTTGTTCACACAAGATTTCCTGACAGAGTAGCATTGCCCAACTGTGTCTCCATCTTCTTAGTAAAACCACATCACAGTACGTTTTGCATACACATATGACTTAGGTAGTGAAAATATGTAGATGCGCCAAAGTTCGACGATCTGTCGCCAAGCCGTAAGCAGTTTGGCGCAGCATGTTTGGTTGTCCGGGTTCCTAACGCCGTGCCAGGACAAAAATCAGCACCTTCCCCTGCTCCCGAAATATGACCGTTAGCATAAATAAGGACCATATGGTGGTTTCTCGAAATAGGGAGCCCCAAAAATGGTTGGTTTACTACTGTAAATGCTTATAATTGAATGATTTGTGGGTACCCCTATTTTGAGAAACCACCATATGGCAAATCCACTCCTAAGAATTCACTGACCCATCCCTCCATCATTTGCCACGCCCATGCAGCTGCGCCACAGATATCGTTCAAAGTTCAGAGCCCAGGTTTGCGCTTTCTCCAACCTGGGTAGCGCCACAGCCCTGAATGCGGTGCCCCAATGGCTGACAACCCAACATGGTGATGTCCAGGGGTCCACCACTGGACTACCATGACTTGGGCCAGTTCTTGGCACGGCTTTGGGGCATCAACTTTGGGTCCGAGTGCTCCGATGCCGAAGGGTGTTTCTCCCTAGTTCGGCCGAACTCGCTGAGAGACCACCTCTGCAAAGCCCGAGCTCGGCCACTTTTTCTGATCCATCTTCTGCTTAGAATTCAGAAGGCCCAAAAAGCATAAGTGCCCCTAGCTCTCACATCCAAGACTGAAGAGTCTTTCCTTTTGCCCTGTGTTTTATTGCAGGGAGCCTGGAACCATGTGCTCATCGAAATAGAAACCAGGCAGCAAGTGCTCTTGGGGAGGGCATTCACCAGTTTACTTGGACCAAATCACCAACTGGCGTTGATTCGATGACTGTGGTTGAACCATGTTGAAGCTCTGAAAGAAATGGGTGTGTCCGTCAGTACCCGATAGCACGTTGGCTCTCCAACAAGACTGACTGCAACTTGGGATTGCGGGGGCGCCCCTTGTATCGATGGTTCGGGTAAATAACTGTTGTTACGGAATATCGTTCCCTGTTCCCCACCATGAATTCTGACACCGGATCCCCCTGTGAATGAACTATCATAAACCCGCAACTCAGCAACCATTGGGCCATTTTAGAGCTTGATATTGGATTGGAGATACCATGGTAGTACAAGCCCTGGGATACCCCAAGACTTTCCAAGTGGCCCGGCTTGCACCGCACACTGCTCACGTCCAAGTGTCGTTTTGTAGGTCACCGCACCCATTAGTGTCACCGGCTGGCCCTGATCGTCGGTCTTGTGGCAGTCCTGGGTCAACTGTGTGGATTGGCAAAACCGAGACCAACGACTGTTGTGCCACCAATAATCAACAGGGGGTCGGAGCTCAACTGCTTCACCTTTGGCCTTAAGTTCGTCCTGAAGCTGGAGACACCAGATGTAGGAAACCTTTTTAGAAAACAATCGCAAACTGTTGAACAGGCTTGGCCAAATCAATGACCTGGATTCAACACAGATTCCATATTCGTGCTAGTCAACTTTGCACCCCCCTCTTGCATCTAGGCGCCATGACCGGATGCACCACAACCTCATAGTGGAAGCGATGCAACGCAAAGAAGGAGAAGAGGCGAAACACGCGGCTGCAACTTGGATGGAAGACATCATCGATGCTTTTGGCCTATGGCGGGATGATTGGGTGTATGTATCAAACAGAATTGGAGATTCAGCAGCTAATGAACCATCATTGGTTTATCCATCCAATAGGTGACTTACCGTGAAATCTAGGGGCTTATTGCAAGTGGATCTCCCAGCAATCAGGTGTAATGCAGATTGTGACTTGATAGCCGCTGGTCAGTACCACTGCCACTGCCACACCTTCAACATCCCATGAATCAGCCATTCGTCCAAGTTCGCTAAACTCTATCATTCTCACAAGGAAGAGATCTCATCTGCAGTTGTACTGAAAAAAATTGACTGCCTATGAGGAATATCCATTGCCCTGGTTGTAACCCCCAAGGGCCAAACATTCTGAAAATAGCAAGTTTTTGGGCACCATGGTCATGCACACCCTACTGATTGGTACCATCCTGAATCAACCTCGGCCACTGAACCGTCCAGTGACCGACTCCAACTCTTTGGTTGTCATCAACTGCAAGAGCAAGATGAACCTGGGCTGAGAACGTCCAAAAGCCAATGGTCTGTGGGTGAATCAGAAATGATAGCTATCATATCAATGGATAATCTGTTCATTGCAGATAGTAAGTGCAATTCAAATGTCAAGTAGTTCATCATTTCAATCTGGGTAACGTCGTATCATTTTGACCAAACGTCCTCCCTTTCTCGAACAAACTGGGAGAATTCCCCAGGCCCCTGGATGCCCAAAGACAGATTCCGGATCCGGCTGTCATCGAGGTCTGCAAAGATGGCACACACCACCTTGACGAAGACCTAACGGAACAAAGTTGGAGGACTGGACGTGCCCAACATGGAAAAAACAGTGGTTTGTGATGGCGAACAATCATGGTTAACCAAGAGTGTGTTGCTGTTTCTGATTCTGATCTCCCAATCATAATACCCTTAAATATGTCAAATGCTTGGCAAACATTGAGATGAACGTTCACGTTTTCCATACCTGAAATTCTGTCCATGTTGGTTGCTTGGAATTTTCGTCGAAGCCCAAGCTCTATCCACCAGCACGGCTGATGCCTCGGCTGATGCTTCATCTTTGATGGTCATGGACAAGGTAGCAAGGTAGGACACCTGTAGTTGCAACACGGTGAATAGCTCCTCACAGCATGGCGGATGGTGGAACCTTCCAAATGAACCTGTGGGGGATATGGCGTTCTGTTGGTTCATGGCTGGACATCCATGATGGGGGTGGAATCACCGATCAAAGGGCGTCATGGCACATGAGTCCTCATAGGCCAAGAGTTTGCTCTTGATTTCTTGATCCAGTCCTGAGCGACAGGCTCTGCCAGGTCTCAGACCATCGTCCGAAAAAGTATCCCACATTGGTTGGTTGCGTTTCGCTAGGTGTCCTTTCTAGTTCTGCCCCTATTCCTGGTGTTATGACCTCATGGTTTGTTCAATGACCCGATCATGTCATGTTGGACCTACAATCCGTCACTGCTGCTGTTGCGGGAGGCAATGCCTCTACTTCTGGATCGCTCCGGTTGCAAGGGAATCTTTCAAAGTGACAACCTTGCGCTATCCGCTATCGTCACAAGCTATCAACTAGGCACCTGTCTTGTAGCTCAGGTGACTCACAAATGTGTGCTGATGATGGCGTATCCAATGTTTGATCCATTCTGACATGACCCCAGGACAGAGAAAGGTGGGCAACAAATGAAATTTGTGTGCTCGGGTCGTGTTGACCTGGGATTCAGGAACTCACTTCGAGTTCCAGTCCCAAAAAAGGATCCTCTAGATGAGCGAGCAACCCAAAATCCAAAATCATTCCTGCCCTGTCTTCCTTGCTTGCCCACAGGTGTACCCCTCTCGGTGGAGGCTTCCCCCTTGATAATAGTATTTTGAAAAGTGCATGCTTGGGGTGCTATCATTGGACAAACCCAAATCCGCTGGTTGTTGATTTTCATTCCCTGTTCACTCTTAATCATTGTCGGCCGTTATCTGCCATGGTCAACCATAGTTCAAGATGCAGTAGTTTCTGAAAATAGGAGTGCCCCCAAACCACGTGCTTATTGACCATTTCGAACAATCAACCTACCATTTTTGAGCTTCCAATTTTAAGAAACTCCCAGATACCTTTGTGGAATCCACTATTTATAAAGGTTCTTACCTATCAAAATAGTGATTTTTGTTCAGCGCACCCAGCTGAGGGACTGTCAACCAACAGGTACCTTCTGCCCCCGCGTTGCTTGCTGAGCTTCGATCCTCGGAGGTTTTGGGCGTCGGGCCATGCAGGATCTGATTCAGGTGAACGATGCCTTTCTCCACCCGATCCTGGCGAACCATCGAGGTGGTCGACCGCCCCAGGGCCCAGCGGTCGTACCGAACCGTGGCGTGAACCTGGTTGGTTTCATGACTCGCTATGACTGAGGGGTGACTCCGAGGAAGTATTGATGAAATGATTTGATCAGATGGCACTCGTGATCCACGATTGGGATCACAAAACACTACACACGCCAGCACGGCACAAAGGCACTAGGATTTGATCAATTTATTGGATTCATCAATTTGATCAAATCCATTGGATCCCAGCAACTTGATGATTTGTCGCTTCCTTCAAGGCTTCGTGGGTCCAATCCCCCCGATGGTTGGCTGGCCCAGGTCCTCCAGGATGTAGAGACGTCGTTCCTTCTCAGGGACCAGGGCCAAGTTGTGCACAGAACTCTCCACCACTTTTTTCAGCTCCTGAACTTTTCAGAGCCCATCCAAGTTGTGGAGGTGCCGATCCAAATGGTGGACCACTGGTTGAGTTGTAGCCATACAAATACTCAGATGTGTGAGTCAAGGCCAGGGCATCAATGGCTTACAGCTGGTCGTGAATTTCATAGATGGCAGGTGGGAAGAAGGCATCTTGGAAGTGATCAACAAACATGAGAAGACATAACCATTGTGAGCCACTCAACATGTTTCAAGGAAATGGTTTCCTCATGAACATTGCGCAGTTTATAAGCCCAAGGACTCAGAGGGACTCTGTTCTTTGCGACTAGGGAGAATCAAGCAAATGGTGGGAGACACGAAGGGAATGCCAACATCATAAGTGACACAAAGCCCGGACACGTCTCCCCAAAAATCCCAGGGAAGAAATCCTCTGTACCAATAGGAACCAGTGGGTTTTCCCATGCTCGGCTTCAGCTTTCATCAAATATCGTGGCATCCCTGGGCTTCAAACTCATCTGGTTGGTGGTTTCAACCTCTATGAAAAACATTAGTCAACCAACTATTTGTTAATCCTTACTAGGGAAAATCAAGAAAGTCAATCAAACCACGAACCAGACATGGTGCCCAAACCCTTCCGCAATGCGCTTCTGCCTTCTCGTGCTTGTGCAGACTACCTTGGCGTCTCCCCATGGGTCCGTCCACTGACTTGAAATCATTGCTGAAGAAATGAAGCAAAAAAGGAAAACATCGGAGATCTAGGAATAAAACAAGTGAAAGGATATGCCACAGAGTATGGTTGTTCTATGTTGGTTGTACATTGGTTCTATTCTGTGTTGCAGGTTACATAACGATGCCCAAAGATTGTTGTAGAACCCATGGATAACTTATGTAGTTTATGTTTTCCACCAGTAGCCGCCCCAGCATCTCCAAACACTCCGGCAGCCTTACTTTACAAGCCTTGAGGACTCCAGCAAGCAAGGACCCTGGGAAAAATGCTGCTGGGCTGCTGATCTTGTTGCTTTCAGGTTCTTCCTTCAGCATCATCCTCATTTCTTCAACCCCAGGACAAGGAACCACGTGACGTCGAAAAAGCAGCGGAGTCAATGGTGAGAAATGAAATAGATTGAAACTTCGGAAAAGAGTTCTAAGGTGTAAGACCAATTCAGAGGTCTGTAGGTGGTCTAGTTGAAACTATGTTCCTTTCGTCTGTTCCAAAGTCCACGTGGCTCGGTCGAAAGCTTGGCATTCGCAGATCCTCTTAGAAACTTAAGCCGAACACAACAATCGAGAGAAGCAAAATCCAAAAACTTGTAGATCAACGAGATGAATCTGAAAAGTTGCAGCATGATACTTTTGCGCATCATCTATACTGACAACAGGGATCAAAAACTGGCGGATCTCCAAGTCTCTGCATCGTTGAGAAGCGTTGAACCTTCTGACCTCCGGATGCTCGGCTATGTTGGTCCAAATCATGGACTTTGGAATGTCTAGCAGGGTCCTGTCTTCAACATTTGATGAGATTGAAATTCACATCCAACATGAGGGATATGGCATTTGAACGGTCGAGAGACCTGGTCTTTAGCAGTGGTTTTGCATTGGTTTGAAGGATTGTTTGTCAAGCAGGAAGATTTTCAAACCTGGCTACAACTGCGTTCAACAGGAGGCCAACGTGCATCCAAAATGGACCGAGTGATTCTTGTTGTTGACTTCGATCCTCCTGCTAGGGATGACAAGATGAAGCACCAGCCGCCAAAGGGCCTGAAGTGATGGCGTGCAACATGTTCTCCTTCGTCTTATCTTCCTCCCCACTATCCTGAGCCGAGCCATGAAGCGCAGCCCAACTGAGCCTGGCAGCCTGATGGGCTTCACAAATTGCGCTGCAGTTGTCTCAAGAAAAATTACACGTAACCGGCCATGCTTGGATCTCAACATGGAGGACGTGCCACTTGGGACCATCAGACTGGCCAGACAGCCCCGGCCCCTGGGTGGCCTCCTCCACGGAGTCGGAGATCGCCTCATCAGCATCCTCTTCTTCGGCTGCTCCAGGCCGCCCCTGTCCAGGACCAAGATCTGAAGTCATGGAATCTGATATGGTTGACTTATGAATAGCTATATGGTTCCATGTTTATATACATATATATATTATTGTTTATGCAATATTTCATATCTATTTTTATAGTAATAAGATTGATCATGTTTGATCATGTCATATCCCATGCAATGTTCTACCTGAAACTTGGCACACTTGGTCTGAAGCCGGACCAAGAACCAGTCAGAATGGGGAGAATGTGCCAAAAACAAAACAAAAATAAATTTTCACTGCCCATGTCCCTGAGATATTCCACACCAAACATGATGGCCCCAGAAGATTTCCATGTCCCACAACATATTGGCTGTGTCGAAATGTCATGGGGCCATCAGCGACAGTGGTGTAACCACCAGCAACTGCCGAGACATGGATCCAAGGACTGTGCGAAGTGAAGCTACTAAGCTACTTCTCCGACCATGACTAAGCTCAACATGGGCCTCGATGCTTAGCAGTGGTACCGAGGTCGCCTCTCCGATGGTCGCCAGCGCAGCTGTCACCTTCTTTTGAGCCTCGCCTGTCCAGCGAGAACAGCTCCAGGCACAAGTTGTGAGAAAACCCACCGGCCCCGGTTTCCAATATGGCGAGCTGGGTCAAGGCTTTAACCAACCGTTAGTGGGGGATAATAACCAATGATAATAGGCGAAACAATGGTCAATGACAGGGGAACCAGGGTACAGGGTTTTGACCCACTGCCATATGATTAGCACTAGACAAAGGAAAAACTGGGATAAGCATAGAGATTATGTTGGATTATTGCATGCAATTTCTATTTTGCAAAGCCAAGACGATGCCATTGAGGAGCAGCACAATTACACATAAATAGAGGGATCCGAAGGAAAACAAATGATCCTCATGATTATCCTCCTCGTCTTGGTGCCATGACCACGATCATCATTTATCACAGGAGTCGACTATCTCAGCTTGGGATTGATATTCTTTGGGTCCTGATCGCGATAGTGCTGTACCTGCAATCAGCCCACTCTCATTCCAGGGAGATGGCGTAGCTTTTGTCAGTCCCAAATGGATCTGGGTCAAACAACCAAGGCTACTCCATTCTGAGAACTCCTAAAGTCACAGCTTCGTCTCATTGGTGGTTGAGATTGACCCATGTTTTCCCGGATGGTGAAAAGAAATAACGAAAGGCATCGAGCTGTGGCAGCTTGCGGAAACCAACTGCTCTGTAAAGTCTTCAGCACTGCAATCGATCAACAAAGATCATCTCAGGCACCAAACATCAAGTCGTAAACGTCAAACAGTACCAGAATAGCCTCAAGGATTGTTCGCATCGCATGTGAACCAATGGTCAATCATGTTCAGTGAATCTGCCCGAAAAACTGTGCACATGCATCGTTTTGTGATGCTTTGTTTGATGTACAAAGTGTGTAAGCAGATCTAGAAAACCAATGCAAAACCATGCGGCAGAGTGATACGACTTCTGGCGACATCACTTAAAGTCCCGACTATAACGTCTTTCAAGAGCTTCTGAGTGTCAAACTTGGCAACGTACAATGGCTCTTTGCTGTAGGCCCGGATCAAAAAAACATATATATATATATATATAAGCGTCAAAAAAACACATAATCTAGGGATCCAAAAAAAAATATGCATGAAAAAGAAAACATGATGGTGCCACTTCCATCCATTTCCTGCTATGTGTGCAGGATTCTGTCCAGGTACGGCCATCCTGGGGGTCAAAAAAACATACTTGAATCAACAACAAAACAACAGCTTTCAGGCTTGATTTTAGGCTTTTTGGACTGTAGTTTGGGGTTTCGGTTTTCAGGCCTGATTTGAAAGGATTCGAAGGCCTAGTTTTCAGGCCTGATTTCGGTTTTCAGGCCTGATTTGAAAGTCTTTGCTTTTGGCGCTGATTCGAAGGATTAGGGTTTTAGGGTCGATCTTTTGCGTTTTAGGCTTCAGTTTGGGGTTTATGGTTTTAAGGTTTTCAGCGTCTTGGCTTGGTCTTAGGGTCTGCAGGGTTTACGGTTTATGGTGTTTGGATGTTTTAGGGCTGATTGTAGATGTTAGCATATAATTATGGTTTCAGGGTTGATGCTTGCTTGGGTTTATGCTTTTAGGGTTGGTTTTAAGGTGTTCTGGTTTAGGGTTTGTTGTTTATGGTTGTAGGGTTGGTTTGAGGGTTAAATTCTGGGTTTTCGGCTTTACGATTGATTTTAGGGTTTCTGGTTTTAGGTGTGATTTTAAGGTGTATGGTTTTAGGTTTGATTTTAGGTGTGATTTCAGGGTGTATGGCTTTAGGGTTTCTGGTTTTAGGGTTGATTCAAGGGTCTGTGGTTTTAAGATTTGTTTGAAAGCTTTTGGTTTTAGGGTTGATTTTAAGGCTATGGTTTGGGGCTGGTTTCAGGGTTTATGGTGTTCGGCCTGATTTTGGGGTTTATATTTTTAGGGATTAGTTTGAGGTGTCTTGTGATTTGAAGGTGTATGGTTCTAGGATTGGTTTGAGAGTGTTGGGGTTTAGGATCGGTGTGAGAGTTTTGGGTTTTGGAGTTTGGTTTAGGGTTTATGGTTTAAGGTTTATGGGTTTGGGGGTTGAGTTCCTAGTTTCTTCCTTCCTCCCTTCCTTCCTTCCTTGTTTCCCCCCCTCTGTCCCTCCCTCCCTCCCTCCCTGCTGCCCATGTATTATAATACGTTTAGTTTTTCATGCTTGTATGTTTTTTGTCTTGTTGCTTATGTGTTTGTTGTGATGCTTACAGGTTTTTTTGGTGCGCCTCCCCTTTACTGAACCCAGCCATGGTACGTGATGCTTCAGAGCGTTGCGTGCCCAGAGAGTGGGAACCCCAAACCATCCCAAAATGGTCGTCTTTGGCAGGGACAGTGCTGGGCAGGCTCAGTCTGAAACTTTCCTGTTTTGGGAAGCCACACTTTCGAAGTCTGACATGAACTCAAAATAGGGATTGCAAGTCGAAATGAGTGAAATGGACTCACGACAAAGGCCGGCAATGCTCCAACAGCGCTCCCTTTTGGCTTGTGGCGGAGCTATTGTATGCTAGAGCTTTTATCCCCAGCTATCCCCACTCTTGGGATTTGTCATCCATAGGTTGTTCCCACGGGAAAAAATGGACGCAGAAACCAGACCCCTCAATTGTGGCTCGACTTAGCCACGCAGCCCTTGTGACTGCACAAAAAGGGATCGGAGTGAAATGACCCAAGTGACCGTGTCGTTCACTTATGCCTTCTTCACAAAGACATCTAAATCCATGGGCGCATGAACTTCGCCCCCGTCGTTCAACTTCAAGCGATATGCATTGCACTCGTCCCACTGGCGCATCACCACACCCGACTCCCAGTCGTCTGGACCAGCACCTGTCTTGGCCTTGATCTTTGTGCCAACAGCAAATCTCAAGGGCTTCGCTATGCAGCTCTTAAAACCTGCGCTCCAGGGTCCATCCATTGAACAACGAACAGGAGCCATGTAGCTCCGGTATCTGGCTTATTTGTGGAGAGACAGACCCTATTCTTGTTTTTGAGACTCTTTACATCCTCATGGCCCTAGTTCTTTCTGTCCCTTGCCATCTCCACTTAGGATTGGTGCTGACATGTTGTAACAATCAGGTCTCAAACATGGCGGCGACCATCTACTGTAACCTGAGCTCGGGAGGCCTTCTGTCAACTCTGAACGGCGTGGACGCATTCCACGACCAATGAAGATGATGCGGTTCTCGCGCTTTTCAGTGGGGCCCCAAGGCTCAGTAAAGCCCTGGTTTCGCAGCATGTGAACGCATTGCAACACAAACTTCTGGTCGCTGCCAGCGACATTCAAAACTGCCTTCACTCGCAAGAAGTCTCTGGCCGACTCTTCTTCATCTAAGTAGCCGTCCAAAAATTCCTGAAAGGCAAACATCATCACCGCACCTTCGCATTTGACACCCACGTTGGAAACTGACTTATCCATTTTTGGCTGGTACTGCAGGAAGTCATTTTCTTCCATCAAATTCTCCTTCAAGACTCTGTCTAAATTGAAGCAGCCCACGTTGAAGAGCTTGTCCATGGGCGCTTTCGCCTGTTGACAAAGGACAACCTCTGCAGAACCATTCAGCGAATGAATACGCTTCTTCACCTTTCGCGGCTTGGGTATGGAAGCCATGTTGGTTGAACTTGAGACTGCTGTGGCATGAAGCAAAAGTTTATCATGACAGCATTCATGGACAATCTATACAACTACACTAAGGAAGCTGCTATGTGCTTCGGGCTGTCAATGTGGGTTTCCAGCATTCCAAATGAGTTTCAGGGAACGGTTGCAGGGCTGCAGGTATGGTTCTGCCAGAGCGTCCAAGGCGCTGCGTCAACGGCAGTCCGGAGGGATCCCAAGGGGTTCCAAAGGAGATCTGCCCCAGAGCCAAACTGAAACTGTCGTTGAAGCATGTTGAACCCCCCATTCTGCTGAGCTACAGCAGTGCAACTGGGATTAAAGCTGAGATGACCATGCTTACTGAGTGAACTAGCCCTTGCTTGATCCCTGGTGACCATTCCAATGGCTCACCTAGGCTCGCCTTGTCCAGATGCTCTTGGTCGACGAGATCGATCTTGTTCAACAGCACAGTGCTGGAGAAGCAGATCTGCGCACACGCTGTGCCCTGACCCGACTCGCCCTCGTCCAACTTTTCCATACCGTGCTTGGCATCCACCAAGGCCACCACATTGTCCACCATGAACATCCTATGGAGCCGCAGGACCAAGGATTCCCTGCTGGCGCTAGAAACTCAGTGAATGGTCAAACCACTATCTATGGTGAATAGATGATACTAGATATAAATAGCTGGCAATCCCAACAGTTATAAAACAGCTCAAGTCGGTCCAAACACGATACGAAACGTGTCAAACAGCTGAGATTTTGCTCCTCTGAACATCACGGTCTACAATGAAGGTTTGAACCACTGGGGCAGGATCGGCCATGCCAGTGAGCTCAATCAGCACACCATCCAATTTCACCTTTCCAGAGAGATATTTTTCACCAATACGGTGCAAGGTTTGGATCAGATCACCTCGGACAGTGCAACAAATGCAGCCGTTGTCCAGCAGGACCAGCTCTTCAGCCAAGTCTTCATGTTTCTGCTCCACCAGGGCGTCATCAATGCTCACTTCGCCAATCTCATTCTCGATGACCGCCAACTTCTTGTCCGTTTGCTCCTTCAAAATGTAGTTTAACAAGGTTGTCTTGCCTGCGCCCAAGTATCCAGTGAGCACAGTCACAGGTAGCCGGCTTGGACTCTGACGGGCATTGGCGTAGCCATGGCTATGACCCTTACCCCCCTGTTCTGCCATCTTCCGCTTCTCTGGCATCCGTGGGGGGACTAAAACTTGATGCTGATCTGCGGAGACAAGTTGAAATCTGGAATCCACGCTGACACTTTGGCACAATCACCTTACTCGGTCTCTAGAAGCAGATAGAAGCAGCTAGAAGAAGCTAGAAGCAGCTAGAAGCAGCTAGCAGTTAGACGCACAGCTCATGTGGTCAAGTCCTCACCTCCAGCAGTTTCCTCATCAGCACCACTCATGGCTTCAATGGAGCCCCACTCAGCTCGCACCAAGCGGGGCTTGAAGATCACCTGGCACAGCATGGCATTGGCTCAGCTTCAATGATCAGCTCCCTCTTAGACTCGGTCTCCCTCGCAGCTGAGCCTTCTCCATCTTCTTTTCTTGCAAACCCAAACGTCCACAACTCTGGTTGCCCCATGCAAACATCGCCTGGGAAGACGGACCAGCATTTCTGACAGGTCAGGTCCAACTCTGACAGCACCCGGCCTTGTTCCTGGCATAGACCACCATATGCGCCGGTCCAGCACCCATCAAAATGGGCGGCTGGGGCAAGTTTCGGATGATCTCTGGCTGCGGCGACTCCTAGAGTCAGTGCGAGCTTCCAGAAGTTGATAGCATGAGATTTTACTATGTTAAGGAGAAATTTGTCGAGTTCTGGTTTGAGAATGAACATATGAGCTTGTACAGGTTCTGGATTGCCATTGACATGCATTTGTAGTGAAAGGATATCAATGGGTATGCAACAGCCAACAAAAAACACCTCGTCATGAAGGTCCAGTAGCCTAGCAACTCACCGATGCGCTTCTTTCATGATCAAATGGCTGTGAATAGGCGGGTCTGGAAAAAATCAAACGGGTGCATGGATTTTTCCAAGTCTGATCTACTAATGTAGATTATTGTTCACGTAATTTTACAGAGATTGAATGGATTGCAACGGTGATTTCTGATGATTTGAATGAATTTCAGTCATGATTTCTGATGATTTCTAGGGATTTCTGCTGATTTCAGGTGATTTCAATGGCGATTTCTAGTGATTTCCATGGTGACTTCTGGTGATTTCAACGGATTGCAAGCTGCGAAATTCCCCCAGGGCTAAGAGGTCCTTCTTCCCACCTTCCAGGCCGATCTGCCCATTGCGGTTGTCACCCCAAGCATACACCAAGCCTGGCGCAAACATGCGACATGCCAAGATGAAGGCTTAGACATGCAATGGGCTTCGTCATGGGTTTCCCACCACCACCACCACCACCACCACCACCCCCAACAACAACAACAACAACAACAACAACAACAACAACAACAACAACAACAACAACAACAAGGGATTATTAGTGGTTGATAGTAGGGGATGAAGACCAACAATAATGGTTAAACAACAACTACATGGTGGTTGCTCAGAATGGGGGACCCCAAAGCTATGGTTGGTTTATTGCTATCAATGGTTAAAAAACTGGATTATTTGGGATACCCGTATGTTGAGAAACACCCAAATAAATGTAGACAATAATGGAGGATGATAACCAATAATAACAGTGGGGAAACAATGGTTGATGATGGGGGAACCAGGGGTACAGGGTTTTTACCCACAGCCGTATGCTCACTGAGGTTTAACGATTTATCTACTGTGACATGCACACACTTTTGATTATTCTCTCTACAAACACCATGGTTGAATAACGCATGCGACGAATCCTTCCAAAGGTTGAATATGTTTGATATATGTACATAGTATATGAATATGTTTGATATTCATATAGCACAGCATGTAGAATCTGCGGGACTTTTTCATGTCTTCAGGGGGCAGCTCCCAACAAAAAGCACCAGTTAACTGCTGCCTTAGGCGCGCCTGCCGAGGTCACCAGCATGGTTGTCACTTCCGATGTGGCCTTGGACGCGGTCCCAAAGATTTACACCGAAAGTTTCTCAAGTTTCAGTGTGGACCCATTCCTCGAGTTCACTTTGTCCCAAGTCATGCTCTATGTAGCTGAGCTTTGGATACAAGTCAGCCCAAATTTGGGCTGGATCACAGCTCTCAGGAGCGAACCACACAGGTCACCTTGGGTTGTCCGTCAATCTGCATAAACTTCATGGGCACCTGCAGTCACTGCGAGCCAGTTCATGGTCCGTATGCTGGTCAACGTCAAGATTCATCCGTTGTTCCAAATCTTGACTAGCATTTGCTTGGAACCCTCCTAGTAGCTCCTTAGCTCCTTTTTCGAAGGCCCTTGAAAGAGCTAGCTCTGGGTACCCCTGGCTCCTTCACCAACGAAATTCACTGAAGCACCTTGGCGCCCCAAGTGTCCAGCCTTGGCATGCTCGTGCTCGCCAATGCAACGATTGCGTCCCCAGACCCAGAGATCTCCGGCCAACTCGCCATTGTCGTTCAGGACGCCCTTCTCGTAGCTGAGGCCACCTGAGACTCGACCCCACGTCGACAAAACCTGCATTCACTCGGACAGCCACACTGTCCACAAACGGAGTTTCTCACAGCTTGGGATCATAAAACTACTAAGCTTTGGTAGAAGTGTCAACTTTACAGCTTTCACCATTGATTCCGATGCCCACCTTTCAGGACCCCAATCAAAGTCAACGAAATGTGGCACCTTTTGTGCCACAGAGATGGAACAGGGCTGACCCATGACTTCAGTTAGGATCTAGATGGGCTTGCGCTTCAATCTATTCAGGTTGAGTCAACTATCCTGCCAAAGCGCACGTGTGGTACGCTCCGCAATGTATCGTGCGGATCTTGGTGATCAGGCTGCTGATAATCTTGGGCTCGTATTGATTCTCCTCGAGCGGGGTCCAAAGCTGACATCACTGAGGGGCTATGATCAATGACCAACCATCAGCAACCATCAACAACCATCAACAACCATCAGCAACCATCAACAACCATCAACAACCATCAACAGCCATCAACAGCCATCAACCGTTAACCATCAGCAACCATCAAGCATTGGCCATCAAACATCAATCATTAAGCATCAACCATCAGCCATTAACCATCAGCAAGCATCAACCATTAGCCATCAAACATCAACCATCATTATCCATCCTTCTTAGTATTTCACATCAAGCAGCATGAATGATCACCCAGCCAATCCTCAGTTGTCCTATCCAACTGTACACGAGGCCCTGGACTTTGTTGTGGTATCCCAGAAACCACCCATTTCAATCAAGCCCTTGTAGCAAAATCCCATGGAGTCCCTCGGGAAATCCCGGTGTTTCATTATAAAATCCCATGGAAGTCTCCATGGCTCAGAGGTTTCCCGTGAAAAGAATGGGTCACATGTCAATGGGTCCATGCTTAGATCTTGGTCAGTTGTAGAACCACAACTGAACAGGGTGTATCCAATTTTGGAAAATGGCATGGCATAGCCGCCTAGAATCCCCTATCATTAACTATGATCGTTAATCAGGGATCATTATTATTAACTATGATCAATTATTATTAACTATTATGAACTAGAATCCCCATTATTATCGTTGGAATTGGGACTTTTCAGGAGCACCAGCCCGGCACTCAACAGCTGCGAGTGTCCATGTCGTTGTGTCCCAGGCGACCAAACCAGCCCCCACCGAAGGTCCACACTCCTCAGCCACCGGTGAACGCGGCACCAAGTGCTCCCAAGTGTTCATCAACTTTGTAAGGGATGTTGGAGACATGCTTGGGAGCACTTTGTTCATTCAAAGTTTAGTTCCTTCAAAGTTTGAGACATGCTTGGGTGGGGTATGAGTCAGGATTTGGCGCGGTCAGTGATTTCGGTAACTTGCCTGAACTGGTACTTCTGCAGGTACTGGTGGAAGTCTAGTCTACTGGACATCGCGGATCGTCAAAAATCCCAAGGATCCGAAAACTATGAAAACACTAGAACTCTCAGGCAATAACTGGCCTTCCCAAAAGAACTATGGAATAAAATCACAGATCTATCGTAGCGCCCCACATCCAAAGTTTACGAATCATTCCTTCACGAAAGATTGAAGCCCAGCGAAGCCAAGCCACGTCCTGCAATCCGATCTTCTTCTGCATCCATGTCGCGCACACAAATCACCGCAGTGTGATACTGGCCACAGCTCACAGCCACTGGCACCTATTGAGGCGAGGCACTGGTAGCTGCGGTGCAGCTATGTGTGGGTCTACAATTCCAATTGTGGAAAGCATTCCTAGAGTGGAAGCAATCTCACAATGCCAACAAACTGGTGAGATCGAAACTTAGACGAAACTTAAGACGCATAAGAATTGCGACATAAAAATAGAGGATCGCCCCTAAAGCGGCTCTCCCACACATCAAGTTTACCTCCAACATCTTGAGGTTCAAATCTCATATCCTCCAATAACTCCATTCGAAAGCACAGTCCACCCGTATGTATATACATATATATATATATATATATATCTTGAATCTCAAAGAATTGACCATCGCAAGTGTCCCAATCCATAAACCACCTTCCAGTTGCTGATACCATTTACCATCCTGCCAACTGGAAGTGTGTTTCCTAACCACATATATAATACAACCATGGGTCACAGTGGTACTTTCTGTCGCCGAAACAATGCACAACCATCCAACCATCACCCCCAAGACTTGGTGGCTTCTCAAAATACTCCTAAAAATGATTGCTTTCCTCACTTGAAACGGCTAGTATCAGATGATAACTTGGGGGGTCCCCCATTGGAAGAGCCACTTTCCTGCACAGCTTCAGCAGCCTGGCGCCCCTTACGCAGCCTTGCGCTGGCGCCTTGTAGGGGTTGTCGCTCTTGCCGAAGGCGCGGATGGCCACAGGGATGGTATCGGAGGAGGACAGCTGCGCTTTGCCCAGGCCCAGCTTGCCCAACTCCGTGGAGCCCCACATCCACCTCTGCCGGGGGTGGATGGTGGATGGTGGATGGTGGTGAATGGGATGGGTGGAGGATGGTTGATGGGTGCTGGCAGTTGCTGGCAGTTGCTGGCAGTTGGTGTCGTGACTCTTGGGCAGGAATATCTATGACTAACCAAAAACCGGATCCCCACCCAACCGAGAACTTGCAAAGACATGTTGCTTACTGCGCAACTTTTGCTGGCTCAGCCAGGTCACCGAAGATGGTCCAGCTGTGGCTGGCCCGTGATTCTGGGTTGGATTCTTGTTCTTCACCGCCCCTACCCTGTCCTGCCAAAGGACATGGTTGTAGAGTCTGTACACTGACATGGATATTGCCAAAAAACCTATAGTGAATATATCCAACCATGCATTATCGCACTGACCCTGCAAAGACAAAACCACCAACGCCAAGCAATTTGCAAGACCCCGTTTCTATAAAATCCAACGTAATGATTCACCATCCGAGGCAGCAAAACTGGCTGAACTGTTTACAGACGTTTGCAAAATGTGGATCAGTGGTCCGCTTGGACAATCTTTGACAATCTAGGCAACTAGGTTTGAGAGAAACCAAAAGAGGTCAGAGGTGCACGGTATGTCAACGTGACTTCTCTGCCTTAGGTCTCTTGAGATTCTAACACCAAGAAATTACACAGTTTTTGGTAATGGATCTATGGTCTGAGCAGGCAGCAAAGCAGCCTCTTTGTATTCAAGATTGTAGAGTTTGGACTGAAAACAAGGGCAGCCACCGTTTCGCTTGGGATCCGTCGATCTTGAACTCTCATGTGCTGCCAGGATGCAGTTCATTGTCATCTTCTCCCCTGCAGATTGCACCACTGTGATCCTAGGGAAAGGCGTCGGAGTAGCGGCAAAGGTGATTCGTTGTTGACAGAAACATCTGTTGCGGGGTCGCCAAAACACACAGAAATCACGTGCATTCCACGGAAACAGCAACCCAAAAAATCCATCCTAAACACAAACAATTCCTTAGCCCTTAGCCACCATGGTAACAGCAACACACGGCTAGGCCCATCCTCGCCGGCAGCCACCGAGAGCACATTGTGGATCTCAACCACTTTGGGCATTGGCGTGTCTTCATTTCGGCCCACGCCCAGCTGGCCCTCAAGGCATGTGACAATGTGAGCTGAGAAACCAAGGGATGACAAACGTCCACAGTAGACACTAGTGACGCTGAAGCGCCTGAGAGATGCTGAAATTCCACTTCATTCAACTCTATCCCAAAGAAACGTGGGTCACTGTATCGGAGAACCCGCCATGTTGTACTTTTTCATGCTTGATATAAGTTTTCTCTGTTTTCCAAACTGATTTACTCATCCCCCGTAACTCAGCACTTCTACGTTCCGCTGCACCATTCTCAGCTTCAGGTGTGAAACCTTCAGCTTTCCAACCAGCAGACCGACAGCAGGTGCCCGCCTTGTCCCCTTTGCCCCAGGCGTAAGCATTGCCGTCATAGGTCACCACGATGCAATGCTCACGGCCGCACGCGATCGACTTGACCAAGCGCCCAGATGGCATACGGACCACCTGGGGCATGACTTGGTGACGGTTCTGAGGTGGTGGTACACCCCATGGTCATTGGAGATTGGCTGTCCCCCTCGATCCCGCTGCTGCAGATCACTGCTTTGGAATCCTACTTTTCATGTGACGGTACTGGCGTGGCCAGGGGGTTGACAGCTCCGCAAAAGAGTTTTGGAAAAATGTGCCAAATCAAAGCTCCAGCGCAGTGTATCAATGATGACATGGATTGCAACTATTCACCTAGACTGTCCGATTTCTGGATGCTGGGGCACACTGACCTAACGAGGCCACATGTGTTTCATGAATGGATCATTCCACACAGCATTCCTGGATGATGCGGAACCTAGCTGCCACCGCACCTTGGGGACCCAGCTGTCCTGCAGACATGGTGAGTGGTTCCGCAGGGGCCCACCGCCATCGCCTAGTTACATGGAGGCCCCCTGAGCCATGATGGTTAAACCACTGAAACCACATCAAACTCGCATCCTGGTAGGAAACCAAGGGGCGATCAGAATTTCTTGGTCCCACAACTTTCATGGAATAGCCATGGTGTATCTCGCTGTGAAGAAGCCACCACCATGAGCAATGGAGGAAGCCACCAGCCCAAATGATTCAAGAGGATGATTTATTCAACATGACTATCCCAGATTCCGCTGGTGACTGATGCTTTTGACCTTGGATCGTTTGCATAACTAGTTCTTTCAGTCATGTGTTATCAAGTAACCCGTTACCAATCAACAAGCATCCTATTCAGGATGAAGCAGATTCTATCCCTGAGATTTTGCAGAATACCCTAGCTCATCAAATGTATACCAAATCTCACGACGATTCCATTTCGGAGTCGGTTGCTGCTTGAACCTAGTTCAGCTGCAGTTGGCAGCTCCAACTTTCCCATCGTCCCTCCAAAACTCTCCGTTGCTTCATCAAGCTTGTCATCATCTTGGAGAGTCCCATCAAACTTCATCAAGCTGGTGGATCACCTGGATCTCCCAACCAATGACTTCCCAAGGAGATCCTGGATCACCTGGTGCTTCGGCCCATCCCCCAGTGACGGCCCCCCAGTGACGGCCCCACCTGTCCTGCAAGCTCCCAGTCCCCAGCTGTCCACGAGCACCGGAGCCCCAGGTGTAGAGTGCACCATGCCACGTCACGGCGCAGGTGAACATTTCACCACCTCGGCCAACACCAGCGGCACCAGCGTGGCCGGCAACACCCGTGGCTTCCATGAACTTCATAGCTAGATTAGCAGCGTGTCATGCCTTGGTTTCAGAAAGACCTAGGAATCTTGGTTTCAGAAATACCGATCGGACTTTTGCAGCTTGCAAGTGCCAGCTAGTTCTTGGTTCAAACATGTTCAAACGCTCGCCTGACGAACACACCTAGGAATTCAAAAGCATGATGCATACTTGGACAAATGTGAAAGGAGATCCAGGTCTAAGTGTGCCACAGTCCACTTTGGCAATCTCCCAACTCTGCTTTCCACCAGGTTGACTGGAAGCTGCAGCTGATCTCTTCAAAGCCTTCTCTGATGGATGTTCCAAGGTCCTGCCATTTGAAACAGGTCCGTTCGTCTTGAAACTGCTGTGCTTCACCTCAAAGGTAGACTGCCCTGACTAAGTGTACATACCACATTTCAATACATTTCATGCTTGCCAATACCAGCACACCATGTTCAACCTGCTGGTGGAAACACATTTAGGTTCGTAGGTCTTTGATGTAGATTGGTGGTACGTAGGTACGAATGTCAGTATATGTATGTGTGTGTGTGGATGTATCTCTATGTCTGTATTTCAGTATGTTGGTATGTCTGTTTTTGTGTCTCTATGTTTGTGTCTATATGAGCTCAGTGTGTCAGCGTGCAGGTCCGTATGTCTATATGTCTATATGATGTCTATATGCACATGTGTATCTGGCTATGTGTATCTTTGTGCATGTGTATCTGTTTCTGTGTGTAAGTATGCTATCTCCCGTATGTAAAGTATGGCAAGTATGTAGATATGAAAGAACGTGGGTATGCAGGCTTGGAGGCACAAATCACTTTGTAATGTAGGCATGACGCTATGATGGTTTGACGGTTTGATGGTTTGACAGCATGACGGAATGTAGGTAAGTAGCTATGTAGCTATGTAGGTAGGTAGGTATGTAAGGCAAGGTCAGGGTAGGGTAGGATAGGGTAAGGCAAGGCAAGTTAAGATAAGGTAAGAGTAGGGTAGGGTAAGGCAAGACAATGCAAGGCAGGAAAAGGTACCGGTAAGGAAAGGAAAGGAATGGTAAGATAAGGTCAGTAGGTAAGTAGGTATGTGCCGATAGGTATTTATGCATCCATATGCGTACAAATTTGCATGACTGCATATCTATCTACATGCAATTGCACAAGCCTATACATGTCGTTGATGCTCCTATTCATCTTGGCTTTTGCCCCTGACTCTTTCGCAATGTACGGAACTCTCCTATTGTCTCAGGCTCCTCCGTTGTTATGAAACTCCGGGTTGACACACTCCACCACACTTTCTGGTGAGAATTGTTGCCCCTTGAAGTGACCAAGGGGACACATCACACCAATGACATCAATGGAGTGGCGCATCAGATAGTGGGTTCTCCCACCAAGTAACAGCTGATGAATCGCGGACTAACTACACTGTTACAGTTGCAGTTGTTGGTCAATCATAAACCAACGCAGTTGTTTGTCGGTCAGGTAGTGTGTTACTTACTTACTGACTTAGTCCCTCAGTTAGTTAGTCAGTTTGTTTGATAGTAAGCCACTTAGTTAGTCAGTTAGTTACTTACCTAGTTGCTTAGTTCGTCAGGTTATTAGTTTATGACCAGCAAAAGTGGACTGGAAAATACCAACTGGCAATACCAACAAAATAGGTATGATTGGCAAAATGCCAAAAAAATACCAACCGGTTTATTGAAAATACCAGCAAAATACCAACTTCGTTGGCTGGTGATGTCCCCAGCTGGTGCTCCTCTTCTGCGTCGCCTTCTCTCCAGACTCGGTGGCAACTTGCGCCCTCAGCTTGGTGGCAAAGCCGCGGGCGCCCAAACTCACGGGCAACTTGTGGCTCTTGCTGTGACCTGCGGCGACAGGTCAAGGGTGGTACCATGGGCTTAGTTACGCCCGATAAGGTAGCTACCTTATAGGGCAACCCCTAAGGTAGCTTCTAACCCCTAGGAACCAAGTAATGGAATACAAGTAAGTCATGGAATTTGAAAAACGCGCCCCTTGGAAAAAACACCATTGATGCTTCAACCTCCCAAAAAAACACTGCGGAAACTCCAAAAAAGATCAGGACATGGGAAAAGATTGCAATTGCAAATCGTAGTTGATACATTAGCATCGACTGTCGTCGCAAGATCATAGAGCTTAGATCACATGGTGTAAATTCCCTTGTGTTTTTGCTCTAACAGAGATATCAGTTGGCTAATGGTGGTGATGCTTCATGATGGTTAAAGTCAAGGGGCCATTTGCAGAACCTGGCAAGACTTTCCAGCTCGCGGGGTAAACACTGGGCAACTCCGACCGCGCAGCTTTCCGCCTGTGCCCAGTCTTCCACTTGCCCCTTGTCCAAAGGTAATCAGCTCTCCATCTTCCGTCAACACCTCATAGCTCCAAATCGTGGCTCCGAAGAATGGTCCTATGGAAGGGAAACCCTGGGAAACCACTCATTGGATCTGTAGCTGCACATAGTCCGTTACCCAAAATCTTTCCATGGCTCCAAGGTTCCCCATGAAGATTCATCAGCCTTCAGGTGGTCCTTAGAGAGATACCGAGATACCTATGATATGCAAGAACACGGGAGCAACTTCCGAAGCATTGGTTGTGATTCATTCTCATCATCGTGGAGGCTTGATGGTTTCGTGGTTGGTGAATACTGATGGTTCTAGAATTGCTATGGTCCACCAAGCTTATGGGCTGCTTGACAGTAATCAAATGCACTGGATCTACTCCGCGATCGCAGATCAACCCACCAGCGCTAGGCCAAGGCGCTAAAGTATGATAAGGCCCTGCAGCAATCTGCAGTACCTGGCAAATTCCCAAATCCCCAAGGCCTTTCTAGCGGCAACATGGGGGTCATTCCCTAAGTGCACTGCTCTGAGGCATGTCATTTTTCGGATGTGATAGGACTCTAACTTCTTTTCCCAGTCTGTAGCTGTACCTATTTTTGTTCCCAGACACTGCCGAACTCGCAATGGCAAGTGGAGCAGCTTTATCGAAGTGATCTCCACCAATGGCAGCACCCGGCTCCCTGCATGGCCTGTGCCTTGGTATCTTCGAGCAGAACCACTGAAGGTGACAAAGAGATTCCACCGCCCACCTTGTTCCCCAAGGCCTCACCATAGCCTAAGGGCAGTGCCGAAGGGTCGTGGCATCAACCCTTGCAGTTTGCTGTGTTTGTCTTCCAAGGAACCCCAGGTGTACAAGGATTGAGTGCGACTGGGAGCTGCCAAGGCCACGCTGTGAAAGCTGCCCAAGGCCAGTTGAGAAACGCGAGCTTCATCTGGGAGCGCTACCCTGGAAGCAGAGTGCAGCTGCTGGAACTTGGGGCATCCATCAAGGAAGGTTGACTGCGGTTTACCTAGCATTTTGAGATGGGGGTGGCCCTTCATATTCAACTAAACCTGCACAAGCACCTGTTCATTGCTATGTGCTTTATCTGACTTGAGGTGATGTTCCACCCCAAACTCTTCATCAAATCTTCCTGGCTCAATAGTCATCCTCCACCAGCCCTGAGCTGAACAACAACAGTGGCAGCAGGGGCAGCATCAACAGCAGCGGTACTAGTGGCAGTAGCACCACCTGCACCACCAGTGTCAGCAACACCAGAAACACAAGGGCCACCTGCAACGCCAACAACATCAGCACCACCTGCAGCAAGCTCAACACCTCAATCAGCTTTGGTGATCACCACCCCTTCAGCGCAGGCAGCTGTCCTTCTGGCCAGTGGGACATCCATGATCTCCCCCAGGCCCAAGCGGCCATAGGAGCCGAGACCCCACATGTAGAGAGATCCTCAGCGCTCAGCTGAAGACACCCTATGATGGCAACCACAAACTCATCAATGAAAAGTTGATTCAAAGAGAACACCAGCCCCAAGAATCTACAAGTCGCACCAATCTCACTGCAGGCCAGTCCGTTGTCTGCGTTCTTCTGCGTTCTGTCTTCACAAATCCCATCGTTGCTTGTTGTATTCTGGGATAGAGCTGTATCCGTTGCTTATTTCCTTCTTGGATCTGGCATGATCTAGAATCTATGCCGAATTGCTTCTTGCACCTGTACACGGACAGTCCTCCCTTCCGAATCCAAGGCTCCATTGGTATCCACTGCACCGCTGTGTGCTTCACCAGCAGCCACCAGGACCATTTTGTGATTCAAGAGAGCTTCCACCTCAAGCGTTTCAAGGAGCGATGTCGATGCAGACTCTCAAACAAAACGTATGCAACAATATTTTTGTTGCTTCGAAAGGTTTGCCCGCAAATGTGCGTGTGTATATCTCACCAAAACACATTCTCAACGCCGCCACAGTATCAAACGAAAAGCATTAGGAAATTGCATCTGACCACCATTCTCCATGGCTTCAACTCTTCAAACCCAATCCTCGTCATGAAACTCCTCAAACAGCACCAACCGCCAAGTGCGCTCCCCATCCCCACAGGGCTGCTGCCAGGCGACGATCACCGGAACTGTGAAGCCGCTCCGGTCGTGGCCCAAGCCCAAGCGGCCGTCCGAGTTGCAGCCCCAAACGAAGACTTTGCCACCCGCAGTGCTTCCCATGCTGCCGTCCTGGCGGCGCAAGCGCCACGTGTGGGATCAAGGGGATCTCCGGGGCATTTGTTGCTATGAAAAACGCGCAGAAATCATCAGAAATCATCAGAAATCATCAGATTCATCATCCTGTTTGTCTGTTCAACTTGCAGTTTTACAAGGATTCCTG
>VSDK01007430.1:0-19624 GCA_009767595.1 Symbiodinium kawagutii | reverse complement strand
TCCTGCTGATGGTGTGGTTTGGTGGTCTATCAGTACAGTCCGTGAGAGAAGTCCTGGGCTTGACAAAAACTACACAGCTGAAGCGCAACACCTAATGCTTCAACCTCCCTGGAGCCTCAACAATTCATTCGTTTTTGAAGCGCCATTGTAGCTTTCCAAAACTGGAAGTACACCCGAGCAGTTTGCTTTGCGAAATGTCCAGCTTCCTTGAATCGTTGGGTGCTCGGAATCCATTTGTACCCTTCTAGGCAGTAGGGTCTCTGTGGGTGGGCCCATGACTGTGATGTTCATAGCACCATTCAGTTTGGTAAGAGGCCACTCCTCAGCTATAGCTGCACACAGTACCCTATAACCTACCTCAAGTACATACAGCTCAGTACAGCGCAGCATCGCAACATCTCGACTGGCAAACATGCACCATCTCTGTTCTTAAAAATGTTTTAAAGATGTTCTATGGATTGTGTATGTGAACAAACCCCTGACCACTAGCAAAGTCTAAAGAAAATGTCAAAAAACCTGATGACTCTATTGAGTATATGCATAGATAATATATACAATGCATGTTTTGATCGCGGAAAACATCTGGGGCCACAGCCCGTCCCAAGTCCTTGGCCGTCACGAACATGGAATGTCGGCTCCCAGCGGCCATGTGAGCGATCAGGGCCTGGCCCAACTTCATTGGACGCGGATGGAAAAG
Source organism: Symbiodinium kawagutii (assembly GCA_009767595.1). NCBI lineage: Eukaryota > Dinophyceae > Suessiales > Symbiodiniaceae > Symbiodinium > Symbiodinium kawagutii. The sequence continues at coordinate 18,927 of VSDK01007430.1, read as the reverse complement.
TGATGATTCACACGGGTATTCATATCCATTTATATATATAATATGTATATATATATATAAATGAGTATATTCTATGCATATAATAAAATATAATGCAATTATGCACATATTCATATTTCCAGTACATGTATACATGAATATGGAGAGACATACATGTTGCAAATCGATATTACGTGATATTGCAGTAGAATCTAAAGAAAATGTAAAACTAAAAAAACGTGCGAAACTCTGGTGGACATCGAACGAGATCTTCTCATCTTCCACTTTGAGCCTTCACTTAGAGCCCCTTCCTCGAGCCCCGCTGGTATCCCTCAGAATTACTTCACCCCTCAGAGCTTCCCGTCGAACTCTTTCCACAAAAGCGTGACCTGTACTTGGCTGCAGTGCAGCAGATGGTAAAACCCTGTAAAACCACTTCCTGATCAAAAGTGACCCATTTTTTTTGGGATGGTTTGGGTCACAGGACTGTTCACCACGCTTGGGGTGTTCCTCCATTTTGTGTGACAAAATACGGAGCCGTTCTCTCTAGCCACCTCACTGCCCCCTGGAGCACAGGTGCAAGTCCCTGAACAATGCAAATTGCTGGAAGTTAGCCAGGTTCAAAAACCTGCATTGGCTGAGTGCCCAAATGGTCATCCAGAAAGCCCCTCAAAATGTAACTCTCCTTGGACCACCCCTGGCCTTCACTCCCTTCATCTTCGGCATTACAGTGGGCTCCGGGGCCAAGACATCTCGCTGATGTCCCACGCCACATTGACCATCACCATTCATCCCCCAGGCCCACAGAACTCCATTGAGGTCCAGGGCCAAACTATGGTCTGCCCCGCAAACAATGCGCGCGATGGGCACGGAGGAAATGGGGATGGCCGTGGGTCCCTCCACGAACCAAATATCCTCGACTTCCGGGGTGTCATCGGCATCCGCATGTGGATTGGGGTAGCCTTGTCTGCCACGATTGCCCAAGCCGGAACCCAGAACCTCACCGCCGGGGCCATTGCGATTCTTGCGCAGGAAGAGGGTGTGACTGTGACCACATGAGACCTCGTAGATGCCATTTGCCCGGTCAAACTCAGAACATTCGATCTTCGTTGGAACGGCACAAACCCGATGATCTTCTCCCAGGCCCACCACGTTGTAGACATTTCGACCCCAGCCAAGGACCGCAGGAGCTTGGTCTCCTAAGAAAGATGTGGCGGTGGCCAGGTTCGAGACACAAACACCTTGGCACGAACCCGATGTCCGACAGGAAAACGTCTTGGATCGGTAGTGAGTTTTTGACTTTGCCATGCGCAAAATTGGCGGTTGCTTTGTGCTCGGCACTCAATGTTCAACGCTCTGCAACTAAAACTGACAACCAAAACTGAATTCTTCGAACATTAAGATGAGTTTAGATGAGTTTCCTACTGTAACCCGTTCGCTTTTGCTCCAGCACAGCAAAACTATTGTGAATTCTCCTCATCGGAAACACGTTTCAATGACCTCCAATCAGATGACAAAGTGAAACTCCGACTCCCACATTTGCAAATGCAAGCTGCTATGGTGGATGCCGCAAGCAATCTTCTGGGGCGGAAGGCTGTAGGTGAAATGGGAGAAATGGATCTTGGAGGAGTCAATCCGGGTCTGCTCCTCCTTCCAACGCTTGCACGTTCGTGCCAGCCACTAAAAAATTGGCAGTAGTGAAGCTGCTTACTCTGTTCAAGTCCGGAATGCTTATCTTTACCGAGGCTACTAATCACAAATCCACTTGATTGCCTTTTCTATGCCCGAATGTGTCAAAAAGACTCATGTGGCACTCATGCCTGGTAGACCAAATCATGGACACATAAAGAAAAATTACCAAAGCGGAAAAAAGAAAAGAAATCCCACAGACTTCAACGTCCTGCATCGCAAAGTACTGGAGGCCATTGGAGGGTCCAGTGGAGATATCCCAACTGGCAGAAACTGTTGAATCGATTTGGGAAAATCCAAGTGGTTTAAAGTCTCCAAGAAAACCCTGCTGTGTTATGCTGTCTTGTTCTTGCCTGTCTTGACTCTCTTGCCTTTAGTGGTATGAAAAAAGCGATACCCATCACAAAAACCATGAATTCCAAGGAAAACAACTGTTTTGGGGGCATTTTGGTCAGTTCCCGAAGCACACACGCAGCACAAGTACCTCGCTACCTTGATCCAACAGCAACAAATCTACAGGGATCCGGGTCACAAATCAAGAACTCTCGTTCAGCCACCGACTTCATGAATTGGTCCAACCACTTGGCAACCCATGAAGAAGCAATCTCAACTTGAGATCCCAAATGGGCGCCACATCTCCCACACGATGTTTGGACCCCACAAAGGTATCTCTGGAACCACAAGTCCGGTGCAGCGTCACTCTCAGTGCCGTGCCACAAGATCCACACATCACCTTTTTCACCCTCAGACAAGGCAGGGCTTACAGCCGCTCGTCCCACGTGCAATTGGAGATATCAAAAAACAGAACATTGCAGATGCCCCCTCTCAAAGCTTGTAAGCCAACAAGTATCAATGCATCGCTGTGCACATTGAAAGATCTTTGAATATCTGGATACAAAGACTTTTTCGAAAAAGCCAACCTCGATGCATCACTGGAAGCGATCCGTTTTGATGGCATGAGGAGGTCCGAGCTCCCGGCGTTTTGCACAGGCACAATGCGATGTCCGATTCGAAGCGCGCCCTTGTCGATGGACGACACGCCATCCTCCGGTTCTGACACCGACCATGGTGATACGCAACGAGTTGGCCATTCTCAACTCTCAACCATGGTGAGCTCGGCATGGCAGCGACGATCAATGGCTACCCACTGGGATGACTCAAACCAAACGACACTCTCCACGCCCTCCAAAATGATTACTGTACTGATTTTGGGACGTTGGTTCACCCATCCAGAGAGCAGTGGTTCATCAGAATCTGAAAAATTCCAAGCAATGCTGCGCCTGTTCATGTCTTTCCAAGCAATCTTTGTCGCGGCACCTGAAAAAGACTCTCAGGACACGAGAATGATGCCAACAAAAGTATTTGTTATTTCTGAAGTGTCAATTGATCGGTAGTCATCATTGACCATCAGGCATATTCTAAATTGATGATCATTGACACTCTGTTTAGCATCGTTGACAATCTACTCATCGTCAAGCAGATGCTTAATGTTTGCCCACCAGAGCCGGCTGGGCCACATCCAAAAATCATCGTCATTTCTGAACCACAGGACATCCTCAGGACGGTACATTGCTCGTCCACCGCCCCCTCGACTCGCATAGTCAACCTAAGCGCAACACGGTGGATGAGAAGATCAGGGAGCTTGCATCAGCAAGATGTAGACTGCATAGCTGTACAATACTGTGCTACACTCAGCCATTAAATGGTTGATCCGCGAATCTTTAGTCCCTTCCATCCACTTAGCTTGTATGCAAATACTTCTTTCAGTACGATTTATAAACAGCACATCGGTAGGATTCTCCTTCTGTCACAAGATACTGCTCTTCTACATGTTGGATATGCAAAGATTCCTATGATGGGTTTGAGTGATCCCCCATTGACCCAGCGGAACCTTTCAATCAACAAGCGGCTTACAAGCGATGAATCAACAGTCAGTAGAGCAACTCGTCAATCTGTCAATCAAATGTCCGATCAGTCAAGGAACCAACAGAGCAAATCAGAAATCAATCAGCTCATACGCCCATCCATCCATCCATCCATCCATCCATTCATTTCGTTTCTTCACCCGGCACAAAGCATCATACCTTCCACTTGTGCAGGCGCACACCATCCTTGTCGACCACAAAGCCTCATTCCCCCGCAGACAACGCTGCACTGTGGCTCACTTCGTCAGCTACAAGCCATCGCCACTTAGTTTCCAGCGGCTTTCATCACGAAAGTCATCCTGCGCATGGACAAATGTCTACCCACCCGCCACCAATGCATTGGGATACATTGGACGTACACTCATGATTGAAATACTTTGATATACTATGTACGGTTTCTGGACATCCTCAGTAACCAAACCATTCTGATTTTGGACCCACGTTTCCAGGTCGCCAAAATCTGCCCTTCCTGATTTTGTATGACTTACTCTCTGTTTATCAAAATGTAGCAAGTGGAAATACAGTAATCCATTTGCAGACCATCTACCTCACAGAAATGGTCATGTTCAATTGCTGTGTCTATGTTTGATAACTGGAGAGTCGACTTTGTGATCTAATGTAGAATCAACACAGCTCCAGTTTAAGAGTGGAGCATTTCGATATTTTCCAAAAAATCTAATATAAATGAAAATTCAGGGGGCAACTCGGAGGTGTTCATGGTAGATTCTATTCCAACACCTTCCTTTGGTTTGGGGCGATTCCTCCATCCATGTTCTGCATGTTCCATGTGTTGAATTCGGAGCGTTCTTAGTGTTTGGGCTCTTGCGGGTGTTTCGAACCAGCTGCAGGTCACTAGTAACTAGTACCGCAGTATTCACCTGCTGTGCAGTTCTTGGTGTTACCAAATCAGCAGTATGGCTTGCTGTAAGCGACTCAGGGATGAACCGCACATTGAACAGGAAGCGTGGATCACAACATGCCAATGCTGAAAAGTACCATGTGTCCCTCCGAAGTTGGTCCCTTCAGCAGGTCCCAGCTACACTCACTCCTTCTGCGGGCTTTTCTCCGCACTCTTTGGACTGGGCCTCTCCTTGGCCTCGCACGTGGAACAGGTGCTGCCCTTAGGAGGTTGCCAAAGACATGATGAGATTCCAAATGAGCCATGCTGAAAACCTTGATGGATTCCTATTTCGTAAGAACTGCCTTACGCGGCGATTACGCGGCGATTACGCGGCGCTTACGCGGCGCTTACGCGGCGCTTACGCGACCGGGGTTTCAGCTTACGCGGGGTGTCGCTTACGCCGCTGCTTACGCCACCTTACGCCATTGCAGGCTTTGCTTGCGCAGCATCGATATGACACAACCTGGAAATGCCTGGCTTACGCCAAACTTTACGCAGAGCTTACGCGACCGCAGTTTTAGCTTATGCGGGGGGAGGTTTTCAGCGTGGCTCCAACGGGTGATCTGATTTTTTCGGGGACATTAAAATGTTTGGGTGAATCCAAATGGGAACATCTAAAAAAAATCTGGGAACATTCAAAAAAACATAAAAACCTTTAGCCAGTTTTGAAGGAGTTTGGAGCGATTGTCTCCATCTATCTGGACACTCCTGTCACCAGAGATGAGGACCTGCTTGGCCGGAGTTTGTAGCTTGTTCCATTCATCCTCCAAGTCCTTGCCGAAATCCTTGGCCAAGTCGAAGCAGCGCAGGTGCAAAACAAGGTGACACCGACTTGGACTGGGTGGTTTTGGTTTAGAGAAGCATCGAAAAATTTGGACGCGGACCATACTCGAAGCTTGACCCGACATCCAACTTATCTGACTTTGAAGTGCGGAGCCCTAGCCCATCAGAAGCCAAGTCCTTACGGAGCTAGTTCTGTTGTGATGGCAGATCCCAGCAGAAAGCCCAGTCGTTTACTACGGTTGACCATTGTTGATATTGGTTAACCAAAATTAGAGTTGGTGAATTTGGAATGGTTGAGAATGGATAACAAGGGGGAGTATCTGCTAAACCATCCCCATTTTGGCAGTATCTGTTGGCCTGCCAACTCAAATATGGATGGCTTATAAACCTTGCATTGCAAGATTCGCAGCGCAGACATCGTTCAATTAGCCAAATCCAAGCAGATCCTAGATCAGTATCTTGCGCAGCGCTCCCTGTTTTGAAGACATACGAATTTTTCAAGTACTAAATGTTGGACATTCTGAAAAGCCAAACGAAAAAGTTGCAGGAAAACACCAGAATACCGCTGACCATCCGGGGACAAAATCTCGCACAAGCTGCTAGCTCTTCCATTGTTCGTGACCTTTCAACGACCCTCGCTAGTGCAAGATGTTGTCCATCAACAGCATAGCTTCACAGGATTCTTCCTTGCTGTTTGTTGCTGTATATGGCTGTTGGTCGGAACTACACTCCTAGTCAACATCCAATAAACGACTTCACCCCATTTTCTGCCTGCTTAATGTTTGATTCATCCCCACATCCGTACAATCAGCCATCATCCCACCGCCCACAACCCGGATTGACGGCACAGGCTCGACAGGCTCGTCGAGCTCTGCCGTTGGCACTTGCTTTGCCTGAAGCCGCAACGGTTGGCTCGTGGCAGCGGTTCCTGCTTGGTCGGTCGGTGCCATCAGCGACCTCAATTTGGAAAGGACTTCCCTATGAGTTCGTTCTCCAGGGATCCAGGATTTCATGCGAAACAGCGCTAGTTTCAGGATGGCTAGGCTCTTAGGCTTGATAAGTTTCCTGAAAAAATGCACTTCGGAGTTCAAGCCCGACAGCTACCTCTTGGGATTCAGGATCCAAGGCCGTTCTCTCCACCTCCTGGAGGTCCGGAGGGTGCACGAAAGCCGTGGGTTTGAACAGTGGGTGCAGTTGGTGCAGGGTGGCCGCAAAATTTGGCAATCGAACATGATCGATAATAGTGCGATGCTGGGAACGAAACCTTCAAAATGTACAAAGAGCAACGATGACGGGTTTCAGTTATGGTAGCAATGATGAGGAAACGAAGGGATGATGGAGTATGATCTGGCTGATGCTGTGTGATTGATGGTCATATGGATGATGTCGATGCCGGACGATGAAGGATCACGACCAACTGACAATGCTAATGATGACGAGGCCTGGCCAATGCCCAAAATTATTGACCCCGAGAAGCCTAGAGATCTCAAGTCCACAACCCATTGCCGGGGAGCTTGGGGGATCAAGCAAACTGGGCACTCAGATCCCCTACGGAGACTGGACTCCCCTAGCTGCTTTCTTGATGTCAAGAAGTTGCCATGGTCGGACTCCAATGGCTTGGGGATCAACCCAACACCGTGACAGCTATTCACAAGTGATGTCTCTTCTGAAATTTATGGTCCCCAAAAGACGAGCATCATACTGTTGCCCTCTCGCCAGTCCATTGGCATTACTCTTTCTGAACCAAAAACTTCAAGAGCAAAGTCCTCAACAGCAGAGTTGTTGGGCTTTCAACCTCTTTCAAACATCTCCAAAAGATAGACCTCAACATCCTTCACTGACCCGGCCTAAGTCTGGGAGAACGCCGACTTGAGTATACCAAAACCGCGGGAGATGGCTAGTAGCAGCCAGTAATTATCGTCGCATAGTTGTTGGACTTGCAACTTCTCAGGCACAGTTTTTGGTTCCCTGAAATCTCGGGTTCCATGGTATACCAGTTTTCGACGCACAATGCCGCAATGCCTCTTCCGTAGGCCGCATTTTCTGAGCCTCGGGAATTAAGGTGAAAAATATTTTGTGATTTTCACAACAAAGAAGTCTCTGATAATATCCAAGATAAACAGATCTGTCTTCCTTAGAATCCTCATCTTCCCATTTGACCCGCATGTACTCAGGATCCAAGCCAACAATAGTGTTGAGATGACTATGCACAATCTCCTTTGTTCAAAGCATAGTGTGCCAAGCAGACCAGCAGGAAAATAAGCGCTCCGTGCCTCTGTGCTGCCGTCCATGTCAATTTCCTTTTCCAAGGCTGTCTCAATGTCGTCCTCCAAATCCTCATTATTTCCACTCTACCACAACAATTGTTGGGTGAACACGAAACAACGCCGACAGTAGCACGAAGCCTCCTGGTCAGATTGCATCTTGTCAATTTCTTTTTCCAAGGCCTTTTCAAGGTCGTCCTGCAAATCTGCATTTGTTTCACAAGAAAAAGAGTTATTGGATGAAAACCAAAACAACTCGTACAGTAGCACAAAGAGACATCAAAGCAAAACCTTTGTACAGGAAACAAATGGACCGTTGTTCGATTCTTGCCGTGCCTCGTGGTAAGACTGCGTCTTGTCAATTTCCTTTTCCAAGGCCTTTTCAAGGTCATCCTGCAAATCTGCATGATTTCGGCGAGAAAAGAATTGCTGGGTGAACATTCAACAACGTCGACAGTAGTAAGCAGCCTCCTGGTCGGATTGCATCTTGTCAATTTCTTTTTCCAAGGCCTTTTCAAGGTTGTCCTGCAAATATGCATTTTTCTTCACATGAAAAAGAGTTGCTGGCTGAAAACGAAACAACGCCTACAGTGAATGAGACATGGAAGCAAAAACAACAGTTATGCAGGAAACAAATGGATCGTTGTTCTTGCCGTGCCTCGTGGTAAGACTGCGTCTTGTCAATTTCCTTTTCCAATGCCATTTCAAGATCATCCTGCAAATCTGCATGATTTCGGCGAGAAAAAAAATTGCTGGGTGAACATTCAACAACGTCGACAGTAGTAAGCAGCCTCCTGGTCGGGTTGCATCTTGTCAATTTCTTTTTCCAAGGCCTTTTCAAGGTTGTCCTGCAAATATGCATTTTTCTCCACATGAAAAAGAGTTGCTGACTGAAAACGAAACAACGCCTACAATCGATGAGACATGGAAGCAACAAAACAACAGTTGTGCAGGAAACAGATGGACCGTTGTTCTCGCCGTGCCTCCTGGTAAGACTGCGTCTTGTCAATTTCCGTTTCCAAGGCCTTTTCAAGGTCATCCTGCAAATCTGCATGATTTCGGGGAGAAAAAAATGCTGGGTGAAAACGAAACAATGCCTACAGCATTGCAAAGAGACACGGAAGCAAATATCAGCAGTTGTGCGGGGAACAGATGGACCGCTGTTCCTGCCGCGCCTCCTTGTCAACTTGCATCTTGTCAGTTTCCTTGTCCAAGGCCGTTTCAATGCCGTCCTCCAAATCCGCAAAAAAATTCACCAAAGCAAGTTGGTGAGTGAAAACTAAACAACCACAGCAGGTTAAAGAGACACTGCATTGAAACCCTCCTTTGTGAGGGAAACGCATGGAGCGCTGTTGCTGCCTCCTTCATTTTGTCTTCTGAGTCATTCCCAACATTGTCCTGCAAATGTATAGAAGCATCCCGTTTGCTTGCTGGGAACACAGCACAAGAACAAGCAGTATCGAACCATGCACCAGCTGAAATTATAGAATGATTTCCACTTTGCTCCCAAGGTTGAAGTTGAAAATGCTGTCATTGTGCATTTCACATCTGAAATCTATGCAGAGACTTCCATAGACCCAATTCTTGACCTGCGATGCAAGTGCTCAAAATAATTCGATAATTTGGCGGTACCTCTGGGGGACCCACTGAGACACCTGTGACCCAAAACATATGCAGAGCAGAAAAGACAGAGACTCGAGAAAATGGAGCAAGTCTAAACCCAAGGCGACAGAGAGTTGCATGGGGGAACAAGTCGCTCGTGGCAAAGTTGTCAGTCATCCCAGTCAAGAGAGACAAGCCCCAACAGCATGTCATCCAAGGATGCACGGAGACTAAGGCAGCATCTCCACCAGAAACAGCAAGGAATGCTGTGACTCCTAGACCAATTCATCACGTGGCACGCAGTGCTGGGAAAACCCAAAGCAGACAAATTTGAGCATCCCAATTGATTGAAAAAGTCAACGAATCAACAAACCGATGCCTGAGAAGTGCATTTCCCTGTGTTGCGGAAGTAAAACGATGGACAACATAAGGTTGTCCATGGATGTTGGTAACCACATGGGCACACGTACATGGACACTTGATGCCTCTGTGTCACTTAGCATCTTGTCCATTTCGGCTTCCAAAGCCTTCTCAATGTCGTCCTGCAAAGCCGCATGACCGAAAAAGGCAAAATCAAAGCAACCAGAGACTATCAGTGGGCACCAGCTGCAATATATATATATATATATAGCCTAGCTCTGGTTAATGGCTGTAGTTCAGTAGTGTTCAAATTAATCTAATAACACGTTCATAACTAAATTTAAGATTAGTTGAGATTTTATTATTCTCTAGAACCCGACACAGTTCGTTGGACAGCTTCTCAAGCACCCTGAGTTTTGTTTACAGATTGGGGTCAGTTTTCGGCTAAGGGTGAGGCGCTCACGCTGTGAAAAAACCTCGTAGCAGGTATACTATGGTATACTGGTCAGTGGACCTAGAGTGGTCACGAAAGGATACGTCACTTGACGTAGTGTGAACAGACCACTTGATCGAAGAGTGAGAAAAATGAGAAGAGAAAAAGAAGGGAACATCAGAAATTGATTGGGAAGAGAAAAGAAATGAAAGCATTGTTATACATACATCACTTGATGTTACCATTCATTGTTTTCATTGCTTTCATGCTCTCTGGCCATTTGACCTTTCAGCCTTACTGCAGGGCTAAATAAACATTCATGCTGTGACTAAAACAAAGCTCAAGTGTCCAAAGCAAAACTCACCGTGTGCACTTCATGACCAAGGTTCATTCATCTGCTTTGACCTGCTGAATATAGATTCATCATGCAAACATGAGTTACCTCTGAATGGGGGCCCTGGTCCCTTGCATCACTCTTTGGAGCATTGTTACTCTCCCTGCCTCCCCGTTACTTTGTGTCTCGTCCACGTCATCTAATGTCTTTTCCATCTCATCCTGCAAATTTGCAGATCCAGCAGGACATAGCAGCACCGAAGTTCGGAAACACCAAGACATCAATGTCTTGGCACCTGGAACACCTTCTGGGAACCACAGATTTGACGCAAGGTTTTGCTCTCCGAGTATCATACCATGCTTCGCAACTAAGAAACACAAACGTCTATCCCAAAACTACGCAGTATCACAGCACATTTCAGCACCACAAGCCATGTTCTACCATCCCTCCCCATGACCACACGCACAAGGCCGACTGGTTGATGCCTCACGATGGTCTGTGAGGTCACCCATTGGATCACCTTGCTCCGAGGCAAAAACTCCCGAAGCTCAAAGTTCTCTGCATAAACTGTAGCACTGCAATGCTTGAATACTTGTAGCACTGTAGCATTCAGTGGCTGATCACCAATGCATCGCTGGCGCCTTGGTCTGGGGTCCTTTGAAGCACGGATCACGTTGCGAAATGCTTCTGCAGCTGAAATTTGGGAAGTTTGGCCTTGAATGACGTTGCCTATGTCGACATATGGTTGTTTTAAGCAACGTACTGCACAGTTCGAAACGTTTACCTACAATTTGTTTGACTTGGAAAAATTGTAGAAATGCATAGCATATTGTAACATGTGTTTCTTTGCAGTTGCACTTGCTGTTTTCCAAATCCATGATACTGGATGTAGTTGCTAGCAGTGGCTTTGGTTTACTTCATCAAACAGCTGCGCAAGTGTGATAGTGCACCCAACACAGCTCCCTGTCGGCCTCTAACAAGAAATTCAGTACTGCCTCAAGATTCAATCCATCAAAATGACTAAGACCAGGGAACTCAGCAAACGCAGCAATTTTTCAACGTGCTTAGCCGCTTGAATTGCAACTCTCGAATTTGAAACATAGTATTGACACCGACTAACATGGTGGGTCTTCAAAATAAGGGTACCCCAAAATCATCTCCTATTAACCATTCAGAATAATGAACCAATTTTAAGAAACCACCACAGATTCTTTAACATTCTGTGCCATTTCCAAAACCTTTGCTCCCTGGGTGTAGAGAAAATAGCATCGGTGCCGTGGCCAGAGTTGGATCTTCGACAAGTTTTTTTTTCATTTTTTTGGTTCCATCTTTGTGTTTTTGTTTGTTTGTTTTGTTTTTCGTCTTTTTCTTCGAATTTATTCTTCCTTTTTTTCTTCGTCTCCTTCCTTTTTTCTTCTTTTTCTGTTTCTTCGTCTTCTTCGTCTTCTTCTTCTCTGTCTTCTTCGTCTTCGTCTTCTTCTTCGTCTTTTCTTCTTCGTCATTTTCCTTTGTCGCCTTCTTTTTCTTCAGAAAGGGACGCCCTCAGTCCCCACCTTTCTACTCCATTTTTTGGGACAAATTCATTGACATTCATATTGTTTGTCCTATTTATCCATTGGACTGGAATATTTTTTACAATTTCTTTGACTCATGGCCCAAAATCAACAGGGAATCCCAAATCTCAGATCCTAAGTTTTGAAATCAAAGAAGGAGAGAGAGAGAGAGAGAGAGAGAAACGCCGTATTTTTTTTTCAAAATTTTGTTTCTAATCCCTCTCTCGGGTCCGAGAAGTGCAAGAAGTTACGGATAGTCACAACCCCGGGAGATCACCTGGAGATTGGGAACCAGGACCGGTCGAAGTTTGGAACTATGGGCAATGGTGCCCAATCCAGAGAATGATCGAACCAAATATATGATGATTTCTTGTATTACAAAATCTGGACTTTTCTGGAGATCGACCCTCTCCCCTATCTCACCTACCTCACCTGCCTTGTCGGGCGACAAGGCTGGATATCAATGTTGGGCGTTGGCTACAATTTCTCTTAATGGGTCCAGTCTAGTGATCTGCCAGCCAGAGATGACCAGTCCCAATTTATGTATAAATTCCTGCCTTTTTTCAGAAAATAAACTAGACCAACCTCAAAAAATCTGCTTTGTTTAGAGAAACAATCCCAAACGTTCTAGAATACAAAGAATCTAGGGGTGCCATGGAAAAAATATTGAGAATTCATGGGGCGACTACGGGAATGATATGGGTACACCATGAAAATCCCATGGCAACTATTTACATATAAAGCATTAAGAAACAAAAAATATTGTTTCATGAAGTTTACAATGAGGCAGCATAGGAATGGCATAGGAAATGAAACGAACTGAAAATATACAGCAAGACCATCATGGGGAGAGGTTGGCGCCAAATGGGATACCATGGAAAGCTTTCTGAAAGAATTTAGGGCCAGAATGATTGGAGACAAAACCCCACATGGGATGCCACAATGCAATAGCAGGAGGATTTGTTCCTTTCTTTTGGGAGGCAAGTTGTAGATCATTAGAATGGAAAGTGGAGAGAGCACAAAAGGAACAATGGGCAATCCTCAAAAAAAACTTCAGGAGGGCCTTAGACATAGCCTAGCATGCTAAAACCTGGGAAAATCATTTGTTGTGAATACACGAATAGCATGGACAAAAGCACACATCCTAGGTGGAAAACATAGGAATATTGCGGGAAATGCAGCAAGGGGAACACATATACAGAAAATTATAACAACTCCATTGGAAATTTGTGGGGAGAGGTTTACACTAGTTGCGGGAAGCCAGTAAAATAGTCTAGGATGCCAAAGACAGCCTCCTTGAGACAGAAAAAAACCACATGCAGGGTACTACAACAATGATAGCACGGGAAACCAGGAACAGAATGTGGCGACACTACAAGAGCAACAAGAAGTGATATCAGACTGTCCTTTGGGGAGAGCATATTTATAGCAAAATAACGAAAAGTCATGGGAAAGTGTTTGCTCAAAGCAAATGAATGGCATGTAAACAATTGAAATCTTGGGTAGAGAACATACACAAAACATGGGAAATGAGAGGACGTGATAAAAAAATACTGTCAAACTATGGAAAAAGATTAGCACAACACAGAGAAAGCAAAGAAACAATATGGGATGCACTGGGATGAAGGATGGGAAAGGTTACAATAATACCATGGAATAGTATAGGAAGAGATTCGCCATACCTGGAGGAAACCACAAGGATCATCTAGGATGTAATGGAAACCTTCCCAAAGGAAATAGAAATAGCAGGAATTGAGCCAAAACCCCCATGTAGGGGATGGTAAAAGTAATAGCATGGGAAACCATAATAGTTTCTTTTTGTTGGGGGGAGGGGCAGGTCATAGAGAAGTAGAATAGAATCTAGTGATAGCATTGAAACAACAAGGAATAATGCATAAAGACCCCTTGAGGTGGCATAGGCATAGTATGCTAAAAGCAATGAAAATGATTTAATGTAGTTACATGAACGACATGGAAAGCATATACATATACTGGGTGGAAAGCAAAGGAATATTGTGGGAATGCAGCAAGGGGAAAAACATATAACAATTTTATAGGAAATGCATATCATATGAGGAAAGCAAACCGACAGTATGGGGTGCCATGGAAGCAAGGCAAAGAACAGATTTTGCAGCAATACACAACAAGCCACATTCTGGGAGGGAATAGACATAGCATGCTAAAACCATGGAAAATCATTTGATTTGAGTACATGGATAGAATGGAAAAATGTGCACATCCTAAGTGGAAAGCATAGGAATATTGCGGGAAGTGCAGCAAGGGGAAAACATATAACAACTCCATAGGAAATGCCTGGGGAGAGCTTGGCATTGCTTGGTAAAAAACAAATACAGCTATTTATCACCATCTATACTATCAATAGTTTGAAATAGGGAAAAAAACATTGAAACAATGCACAACACGGGGGCCCACTGCGTCTGGCATGTTTTTTCTTCTTGCTGGTTTTTCCTCTTCATTTTCTTCCTTGTTTTTATTTTTCTTCGTTTTTTCTGTGTTTTTTTTTTTGTCCTCTTCCTTTTTTTTCCGTTTCGTTTTTTCGTCTTCGTCTTCTTCTTTTCCGTCTTCTCCTTTTTTTTTTTCGTTGATTTTTTCTTCTTGTTCTTCGTCTTCTTCTTTGTCATTTTTTGTTTTTTGTTTTCATGTCCTTTTTCGTTTTTTTCCTTTTTTTCCGTCTTCTGTTTTGTCTTCTTCGTCTTTGTCTTCTTCTTCTCCGTCTTCTTCTTTGTGTTCTGTTTTGTCTTCTTCTTGTTCTTCGTCTATTTCTTCGTCCCTTTTTTTCGTCTTTTCTTGTTCTTCGTCTTCTGCGTTGTTTCTTGTTTTTTTTTTTTTTCTTCTTCTTCTTTGTTTTTTCTTTTTTTTTTTCTTCTTCTTCTTCTTCTTCTTTTTCTTCTTCTTCTTCTTCTTCTTCTTCTTTTTCTTCTTCTTCTTCTTCTTCTTCTTCTTCCTTTCCTTTTCCTTCGATTCCTTGCCTTCAACCCTTTTTGAAGACCAACTCAGTCTGGCAGGAAGAAACACACACCACACATTTTTCCGGGATCTGTCGATAACAGCAAGCATTGGAGTGGATAGGTAAAATTCTTTGGGTTCGAATCCTATTTTTGAATTGCCTTCTCCGTCAAAAGCCATCTGTAGCTCATGCTTAGGTTGTTCGGTCGCTATTTTGTTTGATTGTTGCATGTGTTTTTTTGCTGGTCGTGATCATGATGCTAGTTGCATGATTCATTTTGCATTGTTTAACTGCCTCCGTAATAAAAAATGTTGAAACCTTGGTACTATGTTTTTTGCTTCCCTGTTATTTGCGTTCTTCTGGAAAAGCCTCGGGAAATATCATTTTGTCAGCTCATGTCCGATTCAATTTTTTCTGAGATGAGCACGCGCTACTCTCGTAGTTTCTCAAAAACAAACAACCTGACGTTTCATCGCAGAAATTGTATGTAGGAGTCTCTTTACTTTGTTGCAATCATTGTTGAAACAGACTGCACTTTTGCATGTTTATCACTCGGTTTCGGGCAGAAAAGCTGTTTTAACTTGTATCTTGTTCACGTCGAGCAAGCTTGCGGCAGACTTGCCAAATGCTGCGTTTTCGCAAACTAGATGCTCGCGTAACTTCTTCGTACGCTTTAGATCAACCTGAGCAAAATGATTTTACGCACAGCGTGCTTCGGGAAATGAAATGCTTTCTTAATTGTCATCTTTGCTCATTTTGTCCATAATATTTGTCAACCTTCTTCACCGATTTCGTCCACTTCGATTTTCCTCGTTCTTCTTAATTTTCTTCATCTTCTTCATCTTCTCCTTCATCTTCTTCATCTTCACCTTCTTCGCCTTCTTCCTCTTCTTCATCTTCACCTTCTTCATCTTCCTCATCTTCTTTATCTTCTTGATCTTCTTCATCATCTTGATCCATATTTCACCTTCATCTACATCATCTTCATCATCCTCTCCATCTTCATCATCTTCCTCAAATTCATGACCTGCATCATCTCAATCATTTTCTCCATCTGCTTCATGTTTTGCATCTTCTCCATCTTTTCTCATCTTCTTCTGATCATCTTCTCATCTTCCTCTCACCTTCTCCTCATCTTCTGCTCATCTTCTTCTCATCTTCTTCTTATGTTCTGCTCATCCTTTTCTCATGCTTCTCATCTTCTTCTCACCTTCTTCTCATCATCTTCTCATCATCTTGTCATCTTCTTCTGAGCTGCGTTCCTCATCTTCCCGCATCTTCTTGTCATCTTTGTCTCATCTTTTTTTTCTCTGCTTCTTCCCTTCTTTTACTCTTCTTTTCTGTTTCTTCTCGTCTTCATCTTTCTTGTGTCCTTCTATTCCTCTCTTTCACAAATGTTCTCTCCAAGTTTGGCGCTTCCCTCTTTTCACACAGCAGCACACCCTCTTGCTCTTTTTCAGCTGAACGATTGATAAAGATCTGACATGGACACACCGAACTCCCTGTCATCATGCGCAACTAGCAGCGCTGGACACATGTGGCATCAATTCAAGCACTGTTCATCACTTCTTCACAGAACTCCAAATTTGAAAAAACGTTGCAGAGAATGCTCCAAACATCTTAGCAAAGAAAACAAAAGCGCAGCAATGACTGATTGTCTCTTAAGAGTTTTTCAAAGAGCTGCACTCCGAAAAAGCTCTGGGGCAGCGAAAACATCCAAGCAATCCAAGCGCGCACCCTGTCAGAAAAGCCAAGAACACGAAACCACACGCGCCATTTATTTTTTTCTGCGAGAGCGCCGCTTGCGCACTGGTGGCAGCGGTCACATGTTTTTTGTTTTCCTGGGTAGCGCCTATTGCACACGAAATGCAGGTCACTATGTGTCCAGAAAGGCTGCAATAGAGATCAAAAGATCGCCAATTAGAAGTAAGATGACCAATGAGAACAACCAGACCCACACAAGAACCACAGCAAACCACAAACAAAAACCAAAACCAAAACACCCAACCAGCCACCCACAACCAAAAACAAGTCATCTTACTTCTCAGACTAACTAACTATGCTCAAGGTGAAACGTGTGAAACTCCGCGCTCACGCATCTCAGAAGTCAATCAGCCGGGCATCATCGCTTCATCTCATCTTGTGCATATTTCATCACAAGAACCATCCTTTGTACCTTGCCTGGTGAGCACTTCTGAGAGTCTTGCCAGTAGACATTGCATCCCAACGTTGCAGCTTCGCACAAAGAAAAGGAAAGCATCCCGTATCTAGACTGGCATAGTGACTCGTGACTACGAAGATGTAAAAGAAATAGTACGGTGCCAGGTGAAATCCAGGGGGGCCCCAGCCCCCCCCAAAAGAGCGAATCAACTATCGATTTTTTTTCCTGGGTAGTGCCTATTGCACACGGAATGCAGGTCACTATATGTCCAGTAAGAATGCAATAGAGATCAGAAGATCACCGATTAAAAGTAAGATGACCGTTACGAGTCAAACCAACAAACCAAGCAAACAGCAAACAACAAACAGTAAACCAAAACCAAAACAAACAAACTACAACACCGAAAACCATAGACAAAGTCATCTTACTTAGCTCTATCTCGCCTACCAAAAAGTGAAACGTGTGAAACTCCGCACTCACGCATCTCAGAAGTCATCCAACCGGGCATCATCATCTTATTCATCAATTGCACATGCCAAGCCTATCCAAGGCTCCAAGGTTGTGCCCGGCCTGAAGAATGACTCAGAAAACCGCTGTAAATTGAATACTCCTCCCACATTTGCAGCTTCGTACAAAGACGATGACAGGCAACAATCAAACGACAGCACAGTGAATGCGAAGATATGCGAAGATGTAAAAGCCGAAGAAGCACGGAATAAAAGAAGTAAAAGGGGAGGGGGCCCCAGCCCCCCCGAAAACCATAAAGCGAATCAATCACCGAAAGCACAGCACCAGAGGCGCTAACCAGGTACGCTAGAGGACCATTTCCATAGCCGAGAGCCACCCGTCCAGCCCACGCCTTCCCAGAATCAAGGCAATACATAGTGTCCTCCAAACAGAACCGACAGGTAGATCCTCGCAGAGGTTCCCTCGAGCTGGCCAACTACACAGAGCTACAATGAACATCCGACACCGGAGAGCCAGCAATGAGTTCATAGGTCTGTCAGACACTCCACGCACACCCGGAGCAGTGAAGTCACGAGTTGAAGGGACACTCAGCCATCCAGGACCAGGATCCAGCACTCCGAGCTCCACTTAACTAACTCTCTTTCCACCTTCCTGTAAAAGCAAGGGTATGCAGCACCGTCAACCAGGGCCAAGGCTAGGCGTCTCCGTAGCAGCAAGCTTGTCAAGGTACCGCACTCCTGTTGTACAAAAGCCAACGGAACCCCGCTGCAAGGAGGATCCTCACATCTCCAAGCACCTGTGTGCGTGTAGTTCCCTCTTTCAATCCGTTTCACTGTGACGAGAAACAAGGCAAAGAGGCTCCGAGCCCAACTTGAACAAGAAATGCCAGAATATCCCCGTTCCAGAGCAGTAGGATTTGAGCCAAGGCACAGCTCAGATGCGCCACTGCAAGGTACATTGCAACATCAACCACGTCGAGGGTTCACTCAATAGGAATGCCCGCACGACATTTCCCTCTCCGCCGTGATAAATACCTCTGTAGGCAACTATCGTCTACCAGTCCCAGCAAATGCAAAGAGTAGCAGGCAAGAGCAACCTACTACCGTTTCCTCCCGCAATCCGCATCTTTCTGGCGAGCCACCAAGACTCACCACGGTTCCAAGTCCAAGTAGGACAAGAAGCACCCAGAGAGATGATATCACCCGTCCAGAACAGCCAACGAGCATCCGGAAACCAGAGCAGCAGCGCCATGGCACGAGCGAATCAACTGTCGAAAGCCACGCACAAGACGTACACACCAGGTGTATTCAAGTGCTCCGATGCAAGGCAGCGTTTGAGCAGGGACAGGTTGCGCCTTAGCAAAGTTCTACTTGATTTTGCCCTCAAGACCAATTGCACTCGTTTTTTTTCTGCGAGGACGCCGCTTTTGCACTGGTGGCAGCGGTCAATTGTACACACTACAACTTACTGATGTTAAAGGGGTGCCCTAAGGGACCGGTTTTTGACC
>VSDK01007428.1:87794-109766 GCA_009767595.1 Symbiodinium kawagutii | reverse complement strand
AACCAACCAACCAACCAACCAACCAACCAACCAACCAATGGTTAATAATTTAATAGTAGCTGGTTAATGGTTAATAGTGGATGATAACTAACAGTTATAGGGGGATATATACCAACTATAAATGGCGAGCTGGGTCAAGCAGTCAGCCAACCCACTTATGGGGGATAATAACCAACAATAGTAGGGAAAACAATGGTGAGGGGAACCAGGGGCACAGGGTTTTGACCCACAGCCACCTTTCGTTTGTCGATAAGCTGTGTGCTCCCTGAAATGCGGTTTTGCGGTCCAAAGGCATGGTATTACAAAGATAAACGATTGGAAGCTTGGATATGACCGGGAAGTTATTCAACAGCATGGCGCACAAAGGAACCACAGAATTGAAGAACATCAGACGTGATGATTTCAAGCCTGTTTTGTTCAGAGATCTAATCGCTGCCAGTGGTTTCTGCCAATCATTGCTATGGACACGTCGAACCACCAGGTTCTCCCCTCCATTTGTGGTCAGCTTAAATCACAAGCATAAGTTGGGTTACAATCAATCCCTAGGTTTCAGTTAGTTATACCCTGATAATCCCTAAAACAAAGTCCCTATTCAGCTATCCCTCAGTTTAATTCGCCAACTATTACCCCTAGCTTTTGAAAATCACTCTCAGTTCTGGCCTCAAACACAAAATTATGAACAACTAAACAACTGAGGGATTTCCCAAAATTTTGCGAACTATATCTCTCAGTTTTGCCCTCACTATCCTCCTATGAGTTCCCTCGAACCGTTAGAGGCACATCCCCTTCACGAGGCGCCACATGTCAGCCTCCCAGGGGCTCGCCCGTCCTCCCGACGCCTCGGCCTTTGTGTGCCTTGGGCTGCAGGGCGTTGGTCGATGGCTGGTGGGTGATGACGATGATGCTGCTGTTGGAAGCTTTGATCTGGGTGAGGTTGATGACTGGTTGATGTTTGTTATCAGGTATGGTTGATGGTTGATTGATGGTTGATCAGGTGAGGTCAGTCGCAAGTATGGCAAGTAGCTTCGATTTTGATCAACCAATAAGCAGGGATCAACCAAGGATAAAAGGGAATATAGTGATGAATCAAATATGGTATATCAGGGGTACAGGGTGAAATGAACCATGCCATATGGTGAGGTTGATGGTTGATGATGATTATTATATTGCCTTGATGAATCGTTTTTGATATCGATGGCAAATTACGGTTGATCATGGCTGATGAGTTGGTTGATTGTTGCGTGAACTAGTAGCAGTTGATTTCTTCATGACCCATGATTAGTGGATGTTAATGATAGTTAGAGGACCGAAGATTACATTACTACACTGGTTCTTGATGGTTAATGATTATTGTTTAATTATGCTAGATACCCATCATGTTGTGATATCCTTGGGTCGGCCATAGACCAATCGATCAAACCAAATTCACAACCGACCAGTCCACCCCCGGTCGTGCAACCATCCATGGGAAGTCGACCAGTATTGCTATGACCGCGCGTGACAAGCAGCAACAATTCCATCTATGAATAAAGATCGAGAATACAAACTACAGTATAGTCAAGCACGGCCCTTAATCATGATCCTTAAGCATTTATAAGCATCAAGACATATAAAGACTCATGAATCAGCACTGATAACCACATTTCGGACCATTGCAAACCACGGCGGGCTCCGTTCGCCCGAGCTGGAAACCGAGGTCTTGGGTGGCTCCGAAATCCACAGGTCCCAAGCCTTTGACCAACGGCTCCTTGCCCCTGACCAACTCCTTCAAAGGACCCCTGGGAAGGTCGGTGGAGAGCTGGGAAGGTGGACCCCCCTGGGAGCCGGAAAGGTGTGTATACGTTTAATCATGGCTTGAAATGATTCATGGTTGATAAGTTGGATCTGATGATAGTAGTGCTTAAGTTGATAAGTTGGATATGATGATTAGATTGTTAGTAAATTGAATAATGATTTCTACACATTATTCAATGGCTTATAAGTGGAATGTATTGACAGCAATGCTATTCAATCACACTGTTACTAGTGGAAATAGTGGTCCAAGAAACGCTGTACAACTTAGCCCCAAGATCGGGTTCGGGTCGGCAGGGGATCTCGTGATGGTGTGTTGGTTTCTTCGGGTGCGGTGTTTGACGAGTTTCATGGTCAGATGAAGTTTGGTGACGTGGAAGTTGCAATGTGATTGGTGTGGAAAGCACTCTGTCGCTTGCTTGTGCGTTGGGAAATGTTTGAGCCAGTCAGGGAGGGAGCACTGCTTGCATAGTCCAGAATTGGAATCCACTACCTTCCAAGATTGCCAATCCCTCCCCATCAACACGAATACAGAGAAAAAACATGACATCAGTGTGGAGTTTAAGTGGAGATTGAAAGACAAGTGGCTCACTGGTGGTGCGCAAGCCGTATTATTGATCTTTCAGTGTCCCAAACCCCAAGTGTAACTCCCTGATTGATGGATGGATATTGTAACTGGCTGATCCGAAACATTCGAGAACGCATGGTACTAGGTTGGATGAATACGTTCACCGCCATGTATTTCATTCTGAAAGTTCCACTTGATTGGAAAAAAACAAGGCGTGGACCGTTGGATGACTGGTTCGGAGCTCGAACCAGTGCTTGCACCTTACAGAGCTACGACTTGCCTTTCTGTAACTAGTCCAACAGATGCCATCCAACAAGGGAAGATTTGGTGAAGATCCGTGGGATAGGATGACTTGGATAGCCATCCACAGCTGTCCATGAGGTGAGAAGTTCACATGATTTCTGAACCTTGTGAGCTGGCTAAGGAGCCAGTGGTATCCAAACACCCTTTCAAAGGGGGAGCGGGTTGGAGTTCCCAGGCGAGGTGGATTCTAATGGTTATCAGGTACTTGTTTTTGATAAATACAATTGTATACTGAAGGATTGGTGTGGCGAATCCCGCAAGAGTATTGGTTGGCCTTGAGTATTTCCCTGTTGGTAATCGTCCCTGACTGATCAACCATTAAATCATTAACCATGGATAATCATTGTGACCTGAAGGGTCACTGACCATCGTTAGAACCTTTGGTTTTTGCATCATGATTACCAACAAGTACCACTTAAGAATCATCATTTGAGCCATGCGATGTTGACGTTTCAACGGGCAGCATTGCTGGCCTCGAAGACTTTGCACCCTACGCAGCCCTCCCACCGCGCGAGGAAAAGTTCGTGTGGCTCTTAGCTCGAGATGCCGAGGCCCAACGTATGAGACCTAAGTGAAAAGTCATGACGTGAGTGGCAGGTTCTTTTTAATATTGTCTCGTTTGTATATACTATGTTTGAGTATGCATATATAACATGCATATGGCAGCATATTTATTACTTTGGCTTGTAAGTACATATATATATATATACATATAAATGTAGGTTGGAGTTTCTCATTTGTTTTGCCTTTTGATGGCTCGCAAATCGTAAACGGTGGACCTGAAACTATCTCCTTGGACAAATCCTGACCTGGAATGAAGCCAAACCTTCTGAAAAAGGTTGATTGTATTTTAGCGACGTATGAATTATAAATCTAGCAGTGGTCGAAATAAAGTACTGGCAACTGCATGTAAATGTACAGCTATTGGATCAACCTATAATGTATATTTGGTTTTGTTACGCACTTATATGTATATGTTTTGAGATGTCTGCATTTGAGTCTAGATATGTTGGCGCATCATCCATAGAATGTTTAGACATGTGTATGTAGTTAATGGTATCTTATATTTATATATACATATGACCATCTATCTATCCGTACTCGTATGTTTTTTGTGTCACACCATTTAAAATGTATATATCTATATATACATAGTCACATTTCTATATATATATATATCATCTA
The DNA here is from genome assembly GCA_009767595.1 of Symbiodinium kawagutii. Taxonomy (NCBI): domain Eukaryota; class Dinophyceae; order Suessiales; family Symbiodiniaceae; genus Symbiodinium; species Symbiodinium kawagutii. The sequence continues at coordinate 105,919 of VSDK01007428.1, read as the reverse complement.
TATGTATTTATATATATACTATATATATATATATCCATGCGTGTAAACTAATCGTATATTTTATATATATATATATATATACTGTGTATATATGTATATATTTGATTTCTAGTTAACTAACCACAAACATTTCTATATACAGATTTACATTCATATTTCTTTGCATATATGAAAATTTATTTAAACAAAACATATACTGATTATATTTATAGTATAGTTGATGAATACGTGTATTTAAATGTATGCATGTTTGCATATGTGTATACATGTACATGTGCTGCGACAAGTGAAGGACTTGGTTTCCAAGATCTCTCCCCATCCAAGGCTCAATGAAATCCACCCCCAATTTGGACAGCCTGGGGCCACAGTGACGGGGTGAGGCGGATACCCCAAACGTGTTGATGGTTTTCCATGGTGATGGTGCATTGGAGCAGCCCAAGCACCAACTGACTCCCAAGAATATTCCCAAGAATAGATACACCAATAGTTGAGCCTTTAGATATAGTATATGCTAGTACCGCAATTTATACTCCCATACCTAGATTTGTATTTTCATGTATTTTCAGGTTTTCCCCTTTTGAGGGATCAAACTGGGGCATTGAGGTGGCCAATGGAGTGCCATGGGGAGTTCTGACCATGGGGTGGTTTCTTGCGATACTGTTGTGGTCAACCAGGCACTGGCTTTGCAATTGGGTGGCTAGGGTTGTGGTTTACATCAACTTGATGCTGTCAAGCTGTCTCAAGGTGTGGTCAGAGATCGTGATCTACGGGTCAACCATGACTATAGTTTGTATTTATGAACATGAGTTGACCCAGACTATCTATCCAGATTAAGGTGTATAATCAACATGATAGATCTTTAATGGGTCAACCATCACTATAACTATTGTTACTATTTCTCAAGTGGGTCCTTTTCGCCATGGTGGTACCCCTGAACCGACCGATTGGATGATAATTGGGGAAACTGCCAGGAGTGCCAAAAGGCACACAGTGCATTTGGACAAGGCCGTTTCTCTTGCCAATTTTGGCAACTCTGAAGCATGATGAAAGAGCTACTATGATCAAACAATCCACTATGAAGCATAGTAATTCTCATTGGAATAATCATAGTAATTCTCATAGTTAGTTCTATGTCCAACCTCTCATAGTTAGTCCTGTAGCGACCAACCATGATGTAACAGTTCGCTGAACCAGAAGGCATGGTCGCTGTCAACAGCGCACGCTGAGATCCCGTGTACATTTCTGCTGATTCCCGGCCAAGATTGCCGGGTGGCAAAGTGAGGAAGGCACCGGCAGCACCGCCGCAGGGTTGGGCTGGAAGTGAAATGGATTGCCATGTATACAATGATTGTATAAAAGATGGACAGAGTGCAGATTTCAAGATTGTCCACATGTGCATGTTGATGTATATATATATATACATGTATCTATGTATGTGTATACGTATATCTTTGATTCAGATTGCTATATAAATACCAATAGATGCAGATATATGCATCCAGCTACGTGGGTATTGCTCTGGGAGGCTGAAGCTGCGCCTCCAAAATCATCAGTTTTCATCTCGCTGTGGCATAGGTTTGGTCATCATTAGTCGCTTCTTAGTTTTCTAAACTAAGTGACGAGATCATGATGATTAGTCCAAACTAATTGATGATCTATCTTAGTCTAATTGTTTAGATAGATCAATCATCCCCACTACGTGAGTGCGTGCTGCTTCCAAGACCATTCTCGTACATGATTACGTTTTGAGAATTGATTTCCTCCAGGAACAACTTGCACATGATGTTGATTCAGAATGTAGTAGCTCATCACTGACCATTGCCAAAAAGCCTTTGCACAAGTTTGCGACCGTATGTCTTTGATCTCTTGCATGTCTCTCCATCAAGCAAATAGCTTTGAGGTCTCTTGTTTTTTTCTGTTGGGCTGCGGTCCTTTCAGCAAAGAATCTTGCAGATTTGTGGCTCACTTCGATCCATTGTTCCAGCTGCAGATGATAGCAACACTGTTTCACTATGAACTATTCTGTCACCGATGAATTCAACCAGGGTTTCACTGTGTGAATTATTCACGACGAACCCAACCCAGGGTTTCGCTATGAACCAGCCAGGGTCAACTAGGTAAATTGAGTCACTATCAACCAACCAACCAACCAACCAACCAAGCAACCAGGGTCAACTAGGTGATTCAACCGTTGAGCATGTTCTGTTTCATTTGGATCAACATGAGCCCACCTGTGTCGACTCTGTAGGCACCTCAGCAACCAAGTTGGCTGACTCCGCTGTAGGTGCGCCGGGAAATCCCATGGTCATTGGCAGATATCGATTCATAGGATTTTACAATATTTGCACAAGGAGAGGCCCAGCAGTTAGCTAAGTTGGTTTATACATAGGGTTAAGTAGGGCAACTAATAGTTATGGAAGATATAACCATAGTTAGATGGCTTATAAACCAACTTACAACTAGGGGGCCCAACCTTGCAGTGGCTGGTCGCGCATCATTTGTGGTGGTTGTCTTGAAATTTCCTGTGGCATGTTTTCCTGCAAACCAACTGGTTGATCAATTGATTCATTTACTTCCAAGACGGATCACTGGATTTATCAACATGTTTTGATTGTGCATCTTTGTAGATATACATTAATTATTATACATTGATTCCTGGTATGTGTACTAAATACTTCGTTGGAGAGATATAGACATGTATCTATAGATATATGCTTACACATGTTGTTGGGGTTGTGGCTATAATTAAGTCACAATAATGTAAGTTAGCCTGGATAGCCCTAACAGAATGGGGAATCTGTGCAGATTGGATTCGCTAAAAAACAGGCCAAGCTGGCTATGTTAAGTATGGCATTAAGGTGGTGTGTCAAAACTGAAAACAATGCTATTCCCTGGGTTTGATGGTGCGCTTTTTTGATCCAGGATTCACTTGTCACTTTGTGACCTCTCACTGTATGTGTTTAAATGGACGAATCATATCGAGTCAGAAACTGTTTTGAGAAATCCCTTGTTGGCATCATTAGTATCATGGGTGTCATTAGATATTACTAGTATCATACTCATTACAATCAGTGTTTATAGATCCTAAGGATCCTCATCCACGGATAATCATTAGCATCATCAGTATCTAAAGATCCGTATCCAAAGTTTCGCTGCGTGACTTGGAAAACCTCACGAGGATGTCATGCACCTGGAATTCGCTAAGGGCTGTTTTAGCCCATGGGATAAGCTGCCAGCCAGTGATGCTGGAATGATGGAAGCGTATCAGTTTAGTTGCAGCAGCTACATAACCATCTAACACATGGATTGCGAGGAGGTCATATGATACTCTATGGCTATCTTTGCTATATTTGGTGAGGTTTGGTTGAAAGCTACTTGAACCGAACTGAGAGATGCGAGATAGTCTGGGACCGACCTAAGTCGCCAGCGGCGAGGTCAGATTTCCCAACCCTTAGAAGGTTCCCTGCCATGGCGGTATCCCAGTTGTAATTCCATGCTGCACATCAGTGATCCCAGCCTCATGTGGTTTGCTCAAGAGCACCCCTCAGTTTGACCCAGAATTGGTAGAGAGAAAGCAGAAATAATGCACTTGTTCGTGCAAATTGTATATATAATTGATTTGTTCACAATTAAAATCCCAAATGGCAGTTGAGGGACCATATTTGCCTCTAAATTATTTGTTGATTTCGTGTGAAACCCTGGGTGTTCGCCAGACCCATTGAGTCATCCATTGTGCGGTTCGTCAATCTCTTGAGGCGCCAAGTGTGGAGCTCTTGAGCGCGGCAGGGTGAAGGACGCACCTCGCATCAACAGTCAACCAGGACAGGCGGTAACAGTCAGAAATTGATATAAGTGCTAATATAACCCGGCCATGTTGGGTTCTAATCCGCATGTTTTCACTAGATCAGAAGTATGAATGCTTGTTCACATGATTGACGCCTGATTGAACAAGGGTGAAAGTACTTAATGTCAACATATGTTCTTAAATCGTATGCATTTGGAATATATTCATATATATATATATATATGGGCTCGCAACGGTTCATCAGCTCTTGTTTAAAGAAAAGTCAAAAAAACTGAACATATGAAACTGCAGAGAGTTTTTATGCACCAGCTACAAGATATAACATAGAACAATATTCTAAAAACATGCTATTTTGCTGGTCCCGCAAACCGTCGGGCGCCCATATATATATATATATATATTTACATGCTTTATATATCAGATATATATATATATATTACATATATGTATATTATTTATATTTATATTACATATATATATTTATATTTATTTATATATATATATATATGGGTGCTATATATATACATATAGTCACCACTACTGTTTGCCTGAAAACAACCAAAATACCAAGCAACACATCGTATCGCCAGGGCAGCTTCGCCTGTGGATGTTTCACTTTAGGTGATCTCAGATCCACGGCGACGCGATAAAACTTGCCACGCGCAGCTGGATGAAGGCCGTTGTGCGGATCTCTGCGGAGACGAAACGATGTTGTATGATTATCGTTGAACCAAGGGGTGATGCATTGAACCAAGGAGTGATCATTGTCCTGACTTCTTTTGGGTTGAACAGAGGGGAGATGATGAATTGTCGCGACTTTTGGTTGAATTCTTGACGAGTCTTGACGCGCAGTTTCTGGGGTCGTAGAATGATTTCCTCTCACCAGCCCCTTTGCCGGCTGTTGTGTGTCAAAGAAACAGCTCAAATGGTGGTTTCAAACATATGAGTTTTCTTTTTTGGTCCCAACCGTGTCAACTTTGATGGCTAGTTGAAGATGCCAATCAAACCTCAAAGCGACGAGTAGTACTTTTAAATGTAGTCAGCTGCCGGGACGAAGTGCATTCATTGACAAACATTTTGTCCATTGCCCGTTGTGAGTCTTCAATTTTCAATCTGGAACATGGAAATACCCGAAACGAATCAGAATCAAACAAGTTCAGAACCACACACATGTTAGACCGAAGAGCCAGACGGGGTTGAGACCCAACACTGTTTGTGACGAACGTCTGAAACCTTGACCAGTTTTCTATTAATTGCGATCTTCACTCATCAATTCTTAGCGACATTTAGCAACTTCGTATTGACCCGAAACCCTTTTGCGGACCACAACGGCTTGACTGTAAGTGGCAAGAGTTTTCTGGTAGCACAACTTTCTTCTGATGCTTCAAGTTTTGATATGAAGTACTCCCCAGACTTGGGATCATGGAATTGTTCCATGAACAGTCTGTTGGGAATGATTACTTCTTCAAAGGATATGGAGTTTCTCACAATATATCATTTTTGTATATCTTTGTCTTATGGTTCAACCAAAGTATTCAAAGTATATGATGATTAATTATTTGTTTTGGTCTTTATCCTAAGGGGGAAGTTTCGCAGCCCAAGGCAGCTCTGAACATCTTCTGCGATGCTGCAGCTTTCGGCAATCACATGAAGTATCCAACATGCGGGGCCATGGTCTTTGCACAAAGAACATATGGGTACACAACCACCAACGTTCAATTCGATCAAGAACATCGGACCCACAAAATCAATCGCTTCAATTGGTACCCGAATATGTGTGAACCATTCAGAACTGCTACCCCCAAAACTGAAACCAATGCATGCCTGCGCTTCATGCATTTTCAATCTTCCGAATCAACCGGAGTTGACTTGAATGGAGGACTATGCAGGCTTCTGACCTTCATGGCCATGTTCTTTTGCCTTCAGGACATGACAACCCAAAGCACTTGCCCCAACTTTTCATAGCTTCATGAGCATCAGCAGCCATGGGCAGCACGTCAGCTGAACGTCTCGTGCGAGTGACTTGGACGGATTCCTCAGCCAGATGCAGTTGGACTCGTTACCATCACCACCATCACCATTTCATGTCGGTCATCATCACAACATATCACAAGCATCATGGTCAAATAGCAGCTCAGTCAGATTCTCAGTATTGTCACGCAGGCATGGCGACATTGTGTGCTTCGACCATTAATTAGCCAGCAAGTAATCATCAAAGTTGATGAAAGGGTAGCTAATCGTTACTTAAAGATGAGTTCATAGTCAATGCAACCAAAATAAAGGTACGTACCCAATGTTACCCCCCTTGATCAACCATGTATCAGCCATTCACAAGGCATTAACCAACCTGCCGTGCACCGCCTGCAAAAAACGGATGGCTTGCCGCTCAGGATCGCTTCGCCGAGTTTCAACGGCTGGCGCAAAACAAAGGAGTCCTTTCTCTGGCGTGTGAAGCTCAGAATGTGCTGATCATATTTGGTGAATGGTAAGCTGAGTGAATAGTAATCATATAGTTAATAGTAATGTCTAACCATTAGCTAACCATTACATGATATGACCATTACCATTACTGGTATTATATGATTACTATTAACTAATATGATGCAAACTCTGGTGAAGCTTACTACTAGTTGATATTCATCACACAATAAGTATACTCACCATGATACTAGTTTGATATTCAGATTTATACTGCTATTAAAATCATGGTATTTGGTATCATGTCTATGACATGATGATTCACATTTATACATATACATAACAAAGTCTGTCATGCTGGTGTATATATATATATACACATCATATAGCAGTCTTACTTTGGTATAATGAAATTCATATCTAAACATACCATTCTATACCATGACATCAAATATCAATATCGAACAATCTTCATAAGGTAGTGAAGAAACTTGATGCTAAATACGGTTGCAACAGTACAGATTTTGCAGCTGCAATGCCCTCAGATATCAGATACTCATGTTGGAATCCTAGGATTTGACATCAGTTCACAAGCTGAGCCTTTTGTGGCTACACTTTGGGGGCTTCTCAAAATAGGGGTACCATGTTCAATAATCAACCAACCATTTCTTGGGGTTCCCTATTTTGAGAAACGACTTGCGTGTGAGCGGAACCGCTACAGGGCCGTGGCCCTGGTGTAATTCATGTGGCTTTGGGAGCTACTATCTTGAAACAAGATGACACTGTGACATGGCACACGTGCAGCTAGCCATACATACAACATGTTGGAACTGCCCTGGCAGAGAAATCATCCCGGGGGCTAACCTGCAGTTGATGTTCATATATGATCATGCATGACCAGATGACAAGCCAATAAAGCCATCAAAGGATTGTATATATATATATTAATAGTGTTAAGTTATCACTGCACATTCACGTGTAAATGTCTTGGGTAAAACTCCTTTTAGAAACATAAAAACATTCTCAAAATTACACAATAAACACATATAGTTCCAGCTTGGTTAGATATATTTTCAGCTTGAAGAGATACTTCCACAGGGTCTTCCATCTTAAAACAGAGATGCTAACATAAACCGGCCGGCGCACCCCACAAGTGCAAACCAATTACAAACATTCATTGATTCGCGATATTACTTCTGATGGATCTACACTAATACTATTCACTAGTGTAGAATTGATCGATAAACCAATCTATTGATCCATCAATAAACTAATACATTTCTGGTTTATTGATGGATCAATAGATTGGTTTATTGATCTAACGACCATCGTTCACGTTACCACGATGAGATTCCCGGGGCCCAGGCCTCCGACAGGCAGCAGAGGACTCGCAGGCGGTTCAAGAGTAACAGCTTGGTTGAGCGGTGGTGGGTCAAGCTTAGGGAAGGATAGGAACTTGATGTGAAGCTTCCAATATAAACCATATGTGGTGATAAACCGATGATTCTGGGGGTACCCCTATTTCTCTAAATCACCTCGAGGAATTTGATGTTTTGATCAGAAAAGACATGTCACCTTGAGGGCTCTTTGGATGGGAGGACTTTCCCAACATGAGAAAAATCTCAAAACTTTAGATCATCATCATCATCACTCATCGTGCATGATGAGCATTCAGCAAAAATTGCTATACAAGTCGAACACCAGGTTGACTATTGGGCAGATCAGATTCTTGCCATTTTTACTTTCGGGCTTACCCGTTCCCTTCGATGAAGTGTGACAGAATGGAGCTAGAACATCACTCAGCCTTGAACGAGACCTGAAACATCATACAGTTACATACTCTGTGATCAAGACCGTGGTGATTATTTGTTGTGATGAACAGTTCAGAGGCTGCTTACTCAGCTGGCGAGAAAGGACAATGGCAAAAAATCATCAGCGACTTGTATGTGCAATTATCAGAGAAACGCTCGTCAACCTAGATCCGGTTGATGTGATGTTCAAACATGTATTATTTTCCCCAATACCTTGCGGATGATTGGATAATGGACTTGCTCATATTGTTCAAGCATCCCAGCTACAAGTCGCACAGCGGAATCGGTGGCCAAACAGGCCATGTTTCTGGTGATGTTGCATGTGGTGAGCTGGTGACTTACAATAAATGAGTCTTGTCAATTTTGCAAGTTGTCAGTGTCAAGTAGTTGCCTGCCAGCACTTGTTTGTTAGAAACTTGTTGGCATTATCCCTAGGGCTTGGCACTTGCAATGGTCAACCATCCACAACTTTGAGGCTTTCCTGTGGTACCACCAACTCATAGCTGGTGACCTTCCACCTCTGCGGACAGATCACCGTTTCACGACAGCCCCCGGGGTGGTCCAGGCGGGGATCCAGCTGCCAGTCGATCTCTCAATGCTTTTGGTAGGGGACCCTGCCCTCACTTGGATGGGCGGCGGATCTGGGACCCATGGTGTTCTGCCAAGGTTGATGGGTGCCCATGGTGATCATCCTTTATGCGATGAACTGATGAGCATATAAAGAGGACCCCAGTATAGTTATTTTGTGGGCTGACTTCTGCAAGTAGGCGAACTGGCCCAGCTTAGCCCAGTGTACGCAAAAATCACGCAAATGATGAGAGGAACTTTGATCAAAAATGCTATTAAACGATCATTTAAAGCAAAGGAAGTGTATCTGTTTGGATCAAGTGCATCTCAGTGGGCGCAATTTTATCTTCAACCATCCCATGGTGACAAAGAACTAGCAGGGCAAACTATAAGTACATATAGTCACTGTGATCGACATTTGAGTTCATTTCTTCTTAACCCAACCATGCTTTCTGGACACACAGATTTGTTAAATGTGGATTTTGTTTGGATTGCTTGTTTTTGCTGCTTCGCCTTGACATGGAGCAAGTTGTTAGATCCATCAGCTTATCGGTGAACCAGCGAAATCGGAGCTTAAGATTGGGGGCGTTTCGGGCTGGATGAAGATCTCACAATGGTAGCTCCAGCTCAACGATTCGGATACCGCTACAGAAATGGAGAGCTTTGCAAGGCAAAACACTCGGCATTTCGTGCTTCCACCATGGCAGCCAACTCCTTGCTGTAAAGCTGGTGACCAAGCAACTTCAGCTAGGAACAGCATCGTTTCGTACGTCGGCTGGTTCGAACAACCAACAACTGTGGCGGCTCAGCTGAGCTGACAGCTAAGGTCCGCTCAATGCGGCTCCTTCAGCATCGGAGTCTTGGCATACCAAGCGCAGTCCCAGATTTCTGGAGGAAGACTTAGAGTGCGAAGACGTGCGAAGCTCCTAGGAATTGTTGCAAAAAGGATCCAAAAGGAGGGTTCCCTACATCCTGTGATAAGATTTGCTCAGCTTGGTTACCACACTGAAGAACTGACCATTTTGAGAAGCGAGCAATTTTTGCATTCAAGATATTCAAAATCATTGATTGTTGTATCCGGAAAGATCCGAATTGCACACCTATTTTGTTTCGTAAATCATCTAATGTTAATTTGAATTTTATTTTCCAGACTTGGGAGTATGTTTACCAAAGAAACAGACATCTTGTAGCATGAAAATCATGTAAGTAGAAGGACGTTTGACTGTCGACTTGGTAGAATAGTTGCTGTAGTAGGTGACAGATCGCTCATTTGACTTTTTAACCATCCCAGTTGGTACAGGATTCAACGGCACTCTGCGAAATAAGGAAAACAGCTTCATGCGGGAGTCGGAAGCTTGGAACTCTCATGTTGTGGCTGGGCCATGGCGTTCGGAAAAAGCGACTGCAGAGTGGAGAGTTGTTTGATGGGTCAAGATGTGTTGAGTGATACCTGGTCCTACCCGAAATCATTTTGTCATTTTGTTCTAGGGACACTGGAGGATCCAAACCTGGAAGAGTAGCTTGCACATCAGAGCATGCCACATCAGAGCATGCCCCATCAGAGCATGCTGTGTTTGCACACTGACGTCATGGGATTCCTGGGTTCAAGTGAGTTACAAACATGCCACTTCGCCGCCCCAAAGATGGATTTGTATGAACCCTGAATCTGTAATCTGCCCGCCATTACCCTGACAGTTGATCATGAAAGTTGGATTTATCCTGAAGGGTTTGAAGGGTGTCACAGTCACATGCTGAAACCCTCTGGCTTCAAAGACTGAAGGGATTCATAAATTCCTCCGATGTACAGAAAATAAATGGTCGATCAGCCTGCAATGAGGGTGGATTGCGCAGACAACCGTCCATCAATGGCCTGTGATGGTGTCCCAATAGCAACAACCATAGTTGGCTCAATTTTGGAGCAGATCCATGAACACCCGAGTAACCCCAAAGTTGGACGTTTCAAGTCCTACTGACTACGTCAACTCTCATACATACTTACCCTAGTGGAGCAAGGTTCCTGGGAGCAGTCCCCAGGGTACCCATGGGTACCCCAACTCGTTGCTCCGAGATTCTTCACGGGAGTTCGTGAGCTTCAAGGATCGCAGAGCTGGGACTGGAGCTCCAGAGCTCAGGGGACAGCAGCTACCAGGAGGTGGGGATCTAAATGGTAGTGATATATATGGGTATGGGTCATTATGGGTCAATATTGATTAACCAACCAACCAATAATAGCTGGTTATAGCTGGTTAATGGTTAACCATGGGGGATGATAACTAGCAGTTGTAGGGGATATATGCCAAGTATATGGCTATGGGTCAAGGAGTGAACCAACCAATAATGGGGGATAATCACCAACCAGTAGTAAGGAAAACAACGGTGAATGATAGGAACCAGGGGTGGTGAACTGACCCACAGCTATATCCAGCGATTTTGACAACCCTATATACATTGCACCATGAGCTGGCAAATTCTGTATCGTAATCGGTGAAAGCAGACAATTTAGGGGGGTCAATGACTTGGATAGTGTCGATGAAGAGCTATGGTTGTTGGTGGCGGCTTGCCAGGTGAGATGACATTTAGAGGATACATCCTACCTTATTTGTGAATACGGAAAATGACCGAAGCAGCCAATGAATTTGCTTTGATCTGGGCACACAAGTAAACCCACTCAGGGATAAATTCAAAGTATTGATACCTAATTTACATTGGCAAATGAGCAGATAAGACCAAGAATATTACTTGAGAAGACTATGATGACTCCAGTACAACTGACAATGCAGGAGCCACCAGTAGAAAGCAGGAAAATACCCAAGAGATTAGGAAGCATCAACACACGCAATACATGTGCAAGATCAACGCTGGATGTTGTTGAGGAAGAGGCTAGCCGGTTGTGCAGGGATTTCCGAAATTGCGGCATGGCTGGCTGCTTCAGTCATGTCTTCGCCATGTGGAAGCCATTTTATATTTTGTAGTTATGTGACAGGCGGTCACAGCCCAGTGATGCAGCCCAAATGTAAAACTGCATCCAGCTTTGTGACAAATGCATAACTTTCTGGTGTTTGTCTGTGTTTCAAACAACTGGAAAGTCAATACCCCATCACAGAATTCTTCATGGACATCGCTGACAGGCTTGCTGGACAAGGGCAGAGACAATGTCAAGGACCACATGCCGCAGCAGCAGCAGCTGCTGCTGCTGGTGTTGTTGTTGGTGTTGTTGGTGGTGGTGGTGGGGGTGCTGGTGCTTGTGGTAGGGGTGCTGGGGGTGGTGTTTTTTGTTGGTTCCCAATGTGCTGCATGGTGTGGTAGATATTGTCGGAACAGGAAGCAGACTGTTGGGTGCATTTGTTTAGTGCCGGCTTTTTGGGATTCATTATGGTTCACTACAAATATACCACACAATTGCGAAACACCCCATCGTTCCGGATATGTTGAGCCACGGTAGCACCAATACACGAAGACCGGTTCTTTCTCAGAACAGGTGTACCCCTAAATCATCCAAGATCAACATTTGTATAGTAATAAACCAGCCATTTTTTGGGATATCCCCATTTTCAGAAACCACCATTGCTGGTTGAAACTTAGACACAACCAGAGCCAGGAGATGGGACTGATCCTTGAAGAGGCTCTGCAGGTGCGCAAGATGGGCTGCCTGTCATGATGCAGATCTTCCACAGGAAATAATTCGATGCGCATTACAATCCATGCCTTAACTGTGAATCTTACCATGGAAAGCATGCAAGTCTTACCATTGCTCTTGCTTTGTGCTTGTGACACCATTGCTGTTGCTTTGTATCGATAGCTTTCTTGGGTTTCACTAGCAGGGGGTGAACGAAGCCAACTTACAACTGCTGGAGGCCCACATTGACATATCTCCAACGAGAATCTGCTTGGCACAACTCCGGCGTTCCAGGCGACGACACAAGAGAGGGAAGCTGAAGTGTCTCAAAACCTCAACAAGTTGGTGGAGGATTCCTTGAGATTGTTGAGTTTGGCTGAGTCGCAGGGTTTGAAGTTATTGTTGGTTAGTGGGTTTATCATGTTGGTTGTCGTCCATCATGAGTCATCCATCATGAGTCATCCATCATGAACAATCATGATTCATCATCATCATCATCATGATGCATCATCATCATAATTTTCATCTTCATCTTCATCATCATTGATCATCACCACCATCCTGAAATTCTCCGGGGCCACTGCTCTTCTCGGATCGTCCAGGGCCGCCCCAGGAGACCAATCAGCAGGTGGCAGATGTGAAGCGCGGCCTGGAACTTTTGAAGATCAGATCTGAGGCCCCGCAGCTGGTGGGGAGCGAGGCAAGCCGGCCACTGACCACTGGGAACCCCCGGTTGTGGCCCCAAGCCGCCAGGAGGGGCCACTAACCAGTAACCAAAGGTTAGATAGTAGTTGACTATGGGGAGCAACTTCTATATGTGACTGGTGATGGAGTTAACTATGTTGTAACGCCCCCGTAAATAAAGAGGAACGGTGTTGTGTACGTTTTTTATGTGAAGTTTCGGCTCAGCGAGCGCAACAGTGAGTCTTTAAATATAGTTAATATATAATCAATAGTAGTTGACTATGGGAAAAAACGTCGGAATAAGCAACTTCCATACGCGACTGGTGATGGATCAGTAGTAGTCGTCTATGGGGAACTTGTTGCGTAACAGTTGATGCTTCGACGCTGTCGTTCCGTCGGCCTGCCTTCCATGGCTGATTTGTCCTCCTGGTTGACAGCTTGACATTTCAAGAACACATTGACAAATGGCTATTTCTCGACTTGGGGGACCCCCGATTTAATCATCCTTCGATCATCCAAACTAGACTGTTTGGGGACGATTTGGGGGTTCCATCTTTTGAGAAACACCCAAATGAATCCAAATGAGGGTTTCTTAACATTGGAAACCCCAAAGTATGGTTTGCTTCTTACTAAACTGGTGAATAAACTGGATGATCTGGGGATGTATACGAAGTTTACCTATATGTATACCTGGCACCTACATTTTCAGAAACGTTTCCAATGATTGGAGTAATCCTTAGTATAGTCGGAAGTGCAGAACCAACTGGTCAAAATGTTGGACCGCTGGGTGGCTGTCCCACTTTTGATATTTGAACTCAATGTTTTCCCCGGTGATGGTGCAACCTTTATGGCACAAACGGGAGGTGGTGTTGCTTGGGTCACTTTGCCCGTGGATGATGGATCATGTTTGTTCGGGTCAGAAACTGTGAATCGTTATGAGTCAAATTACCCTTTGGTAAACTAACCTGGAAGTGGAAAGTTTAGTTGTAGTATTTGCCTTCCAGGGTGAATTTACCAGAAAGTAGGTAGTATGAAGCATTGTTGCTCCATGTTTGCCATGACACGAACCACTCTGAAACTTGAATTGCTTGGCCTTGGGCCCGCGATTACCATTACGGACCAGTGACACCCGTGGTGAAACAGATGCTGGGCTTCTTGGACACTGAAAGCACAGTGGGGATGGGGTAAGGTTGCCCAGGAAACTTCAGAAGTGCTGGGGAGGGGCTGAAGCTTGCAGGCTTCGAGTATTTCTGGGCCTTGCATTTTGCAATGCTCCCATGAATAATTGCACAGCTATGATGTTCCGCTTTGTTAACAAACTAAAATCATATATCCATGTGTTTGCGTGTGCATTGTGCATCTTTAATGAACTAATTAGATCCGTACTTCTGTAGCATATGTGAAACTTCCCGAAATCAACGTTGTCAATAAGTCTGTCGCGAGTCTTATTCTTTCTGCACTTGCTTAGATGTACACATGGATGTGTACACATGGTGCACCTGTAGATATCTATCTACAAATGTTTCCACTGCAGCTCGACGTTTACCAATCCCAGACACACATGTGGCAGGAAGAAGCTGCCAAGCAGCCCAACTCAGCACAGATCAAAATTAGGACGGGCGCATATGGAGACCCGTTGGCATGCTTGGGATTTGTGATCCTCCGATCTCGCAGTTTGGCAGTCCATTTTTCGGAACTCCATAGGAAGAGATTGGCGCGGAAATGATTGTTTAGCTTCCCCAGAAACAAATCCCTTGTTCAAGGAGTGTTAAGCCCGCTGCTTTTTGTTGGTGTTGGATGTGGTGTTTCTTCATGTCGGGCAGGTCTCATAGTGCCTCGCAATCCAAATGTTTGCCAATGGCTGAATACAGATGTATTAGCGTGAATATACAAATATACAACGATATACATATAGTATGTTTTTTGGACACATATATGCAAATATATTAATTAAGATGGTTTGAAAATCTCAGCAATCATGGATTTATTTGATATTATGTATTGTTTTAAAAATATATTTATATGGAAACACATGCTACTCATCGTTCTGAGATACAGGTTGTACATTGTGTTGTTGATTAGTTGTTAATTGTGCATAGTTGATTGGCGTTCATTGGAGTTGATGAATGTGTTTCATTTGGCACAAAATAGCCGTTAACCAGCCATAGCCGGCTGGCGGTTTCAGATACGATTTTTTCCAATATGTGTGATCTGATTAGTTTGACCAACGACCATATCAATCTCCACGTCGCTGTTCAAAGCAACGTGGAGCTGGGTCAGCTTTCACGGCGCTTTCCGAGTTCCTGCGGAGCCGTCGTAGGACCAATATGCAGCAAGCGATGACCAAGAAGTTGGCGCCCAAGGAATCCATCAATCCTGGACATCGCGTGGTGCAGATGTGGACAGTTCAACCACCAATTCTTGTAGAATGAGCGATAATTAGTGGTTGGATTAGAATTGATCAATGAACCATCATCAACCATCAACAGCTGGTAGTTAAGCCGCATGTGGTTACATCAGACTTGGGCAATAAATGTGTTAAGCTTTGCTTAGTTGTTGGTTAAACCACCAACTATTTGGTTAGATAAGCATAGTAGCCACTGACTAACATGTGAACAATTATTTGTAACAATCGCACTTCTTGAAGAGTGAAAAAAACAAATACCAATCCTTTGGCATGTGGATGACACAGAGCCCCCAACCCTAAGAGTTTTGTGCCATTGTTTAGTTCGCAGTTTATTCAATGATGGGCATGGCGGTTGCATTATTTTGATTATCCATTCAACTTACCACGTTTTAATCATAAGCCTATGATGGTGATGATGATTATCATCATGATGGTTGACGATGGTTGATGAAATGATCACGCCTCGATCAATCATCCTAATGATGATCAGCTGAAGGCTGCTCGGCAAACTGTTTTGTCAATCGGTCGTTTCCTTGGCCTTGTCACCATTGAGAAGTAAAGACACATGTGTGGTTGGTTGTTGAACGTGCCATCCACAAGGATAAGAAAATTGGAGAAGAAACACCTCATGTTTATGCGCAAGTTGTAGGTAGCTTATCATTATAGATCTGCTCATATGGCGGCTACACTATCACGCGTCCTGATCTCCCAGCATATCGTCCTTCACTGCTCAACTGTGGGACTGCGCCGCAACGAACTATAGATGTAGTCCCGCGACTGGTGGCTATGTCCACAATGTTTCGCTGTTGGTCATATCTAGATGGGTTGGTCCAAAAAATGTGTCACCCAAAAATGGTGACTTTCCTAGTAATCAAGTCTATTATTGGATGGTGAGAGGGTACCAGCATTTATGGACGAACACATGCATATATATTTGTATATATTTCTATATATGCATACACATATACTTCTACTTACATACATGAACCAACTACCCTGCTGGTGTTTGAGGCTCCGGGCGTTGAACTGCAGATTCAGCGTCCATGAAGTTGGTATCACGAGCCAGCCATGAAGGCAGGGTATGTGTACACAATGATGGTCAATGAGCATGGCCTTGATGAAGCAAAGACTTGGAACTTTGATAAGTTTATTAACACTTTATCTTCTGGTGTTAAAAGTCTATAGTCTTGATTCAGTAATTGAAAAAATACGAAGTGGATCTTGAAGTGATCAACCACTAGCAAGCGTTATGAACCTTTAGCAAGCTCTATCAACCTTTAGCATCCACTAAGTGCAATAATTACCCCTTATGAAGCATGAACCGTTGTTAATCATTGTCACTACCATGAATCATTATCAACAACCAGTATTATCAACCACTATTAACAACCATTATTAACATCCATTCCTAACCTTTATCACCCAGCATTTGCAAAGCTCTTCTCTAAGCTTCACCAGTCGCAGTACCAGCGGCCACACCAAGGCATCAGCAACTCCTGATGGACTTTCAGAAGGCGGATCGGCGCTGCCACCCCTTTCAGCCACCCGTCCAGTTTTGCAGCCAGCAAAATGTCGGCTGTGGATCATAACCGATCTTCTAAACAATGGATCGTTTTTTTACATCCAGATAGAAAGACTAGCTTGGTGATTTTTTGGGTAACAGCCGAGGTACAGGGTCTTGACCCACAGCTATATAGATGGAGATAGATATTTACGTACATGTGTGTGTGTGTGTTTTCTGAGTGATAGGGACATCACAGACCATGTGGTGCGTGTGTTTATTAAGGACTCCTAACCCAGGGTGACCTGTCACTGATTAGTTACTGTAAACATACCAGGGACCCACCCAGTGGCCTTGGCGAACCCCACCTTGCTTGGGATCCACACAAGGTGAGGATTTTCAGGCCGCTCATCCTGCCCTCCGACCTGTTCCCCCTGGTCCTTTTGCTCGTTTTGTCATCACTCAGCCTTAGCATGTTTGGACGAGACTAGACGGAGTCCATCACCCCATGACGGAGTCCATACACCCTTGAGTCAATCACCCCCCACGTCGGAGTCCATCACCCCCCCTGTCAGAGTCCATACACCCGGGTGACGTATGGCTCACCCCTACTATCATTATGGTATCCTGTATGGGCTTTTATCTCCATTCATGCTAGTATCTTTTTGGCGATCATTGTACAGATGGAGATATGGATGTAGAGAAAGAGAGAGAGAGAGAGAGAGAGAGACCAGACAAACGAGTACAGATACAGATAGAGATATGGATGTAGAGAAAGAGAGATAGAGAGATAGAGAGGTAGAGGTAGATAGAAAGATAGAGAGAGAGAGAGAAAGAAAGAAAGAGAGAGAAATAGATAGGAAGAGAGAGCAAGACATTAAGATAGAGAGACAGAGAAAGTTAGATAGGAAGAGATAGAGAGATAGATAAAAAACATGAGAGAGATCGATAGATAGGGTGAGATAGAGAGATAGAGAAAGAAGTTGGGATAGAGAGAGAAACAATCACGGAAAGCGATAGAGAGATCAGAAAGAAGTTGAGATAGAGAGAGAAAAGTAGGTACGAAGAGATAGAGAGATACAGACAGCAGTTGTGATAGAGACAGAGAGAAGAATACGTAGGAAGGGATGGATAGATAGATAGAGAAAGAAGTTGAAAGAGAGAGAGAGGGGGAGGAATGACGACGATGATGACGACGATGATGAGGACGATGATGATTACGACGATGACGACGATGATGACGACGATGATGATGATGACGATGATGATGACGATGATGATGACGACGATGATGACGATGATGATGACGATGATGA
>VSDK01007428.1:55525-79991 GCA_009767595.1 Symbiodinium kawagutii | reverse complement strand
GTGGTCAGGTTCACGTGAACAACACCAAGGGCTACACGGCCAAAGCCGAGCAGGACGTCGGTGGGACGAGTTGGCGGCCATGGAAGGCCATGAGGCTTCCATGGATTGGTTGAAGAAAGGTACTGGTTCAGTGACCCAGCGGAGGTAAGATCATTGATTCATTGATCATTGGTACTGTCAGATTGGCAGAAGTTTGCATTCGTTGACGAAGCAAATTGTTTGGCAGGCGGTTTTGCATTTTGATGTTTGGCTTTGATGACTCTGCGAAGGGCTCAGCCAAGGGGTTTTTTGGACGTTTGATACTTTTGTCCCAAGTTCCTGGTCGAGCCGTTTACCTCATCCCAAACTATTAGATATCCATGATAGTTTTGGGGGGTGGGAGCCATGCTATACCCCCAGCCAGGTAGCGATTGCTGGCAATTTGCTAAACAAGTCTCAGGCCGAAATCGAGGTACAATGTGAGCCCCCCTAGTTATAATGCTGCTGAAGGAACCATTTAATTTCACTTGTATGGGTGTTTCTCGAAATAGGTGCACCCAAAAATTGGATGGTTTATTACTAATTAATAATGGTACTAAAATAGTAATTGATATTGGATGATTTTGGGGTCCCCCATTTTGAGACACAGCAATATCTACCACGAGCTGTTTGATTTTGGACGGCTTCCAAATGAGTCGATGCAACCAAATACTTGGCCTCGGCAGGTGTATATAACTAACAAGCGCGGCAACAAAGGGTACCAACAATCATCATTGTAACCAATGGGCTGCCAAAAACATCATTCTCAACATCATCAAGACAACTGCTTATTATCATATTGATCAGCTATTGTTCATAAATTCATTATAACTAAGAAAAAAAGATGATAAAACGATAGCTGGTCAATTATCATAGGCGACAAGTGACCCCTGAACGCGCTGACCATCCATGATCCACCAGTAATGGCGGCCCCAGGAGTTGGTCAAGACCCGGAGGTTGATGCTGCAGGCGTGGGGCGGGGGCACCTGATTTTTTTTGATTTAGTGGTTGATGTGGCTATGGGTCAATATTAACCAACCAATAATGGGGGATAATAGCCAACCAATAATAGGGAAACAGTGGTTTGACCCACTGCCATGTGAGCAAGAAACAAATATGTTCTTTGATCTATACTTTTTCTGGTTGTGTTTTTTCTTGTTTTTAACTGTCTTGGAGTGGAAGTCGGGCATCCAATTGGCCAACTTTCTACATTGCCTGATTTGTCCGATTTGTTTGTAATTGGTTTGCTCCGTGGTTTCCAGGCTTCATCTCTGCAAGTAATGCCTGCAGTCTGGTCACTCATGTACTTAGCTTGTTTCCCGATGTTTCCTGGGCTTGTTGCATTCCTGTATGAACCCATGATTTGTTGCATTCCCGTTTGAGCTTTGCATGGGGCACATCCATGAAAGGGGCCCAGCAAGACCCAAGAATTGCAATTGCAGGGCTACAGTAGTGAACAACCGACTACCAACAGAAAACCAACTACCAACACAGAACCAACTACCAACCAGTTCGTGAACAACCAACTCGAAATAAACCATCAAGAGCCCTGGCGTCCAATCAACATCGAAAGCTGGTGCCTTCCAGCGCATGATTCACCTCCGGCAGGGGCGGAAGTGGATGTGCTGCCTCTCCATTGCGATTCTAATTGCTGGAGCCTGAGCCAGCCCAAGCACCGGTGAACATCCCGACAGTGAGACCAGGAACTGCTGGGAGATCTTCACCATACCGGCTTTGAACAGCCATGAAGAGCTTGGATGGTTGGCCATTATGTACCAACTAGCGAAGATTATCCAAGATTGGCCAATGATTTCTGAAAACTAGCTTGAAATTCTGTACCAACTAGCTAAAAGTACACTTGTTTGCAAACTATCCAAGATTTCATGACGGATGATTCACCAGCAAGTATTCGTTGAACATCAACAGGAACGCGGCAGTGCTTGATGTTTAGGTGTCCTTAAAGCAACCATTGTAGTTTGTTTGTGGTTCCACATTAGAAGTTTCTTTCTTGAAGAACTGTTTCACCTGATTTCTGTTTGGAAGTCTGACATAGCTAGCTGGATAATCCACCATTTGTAGAGTACTGACCTAAAGGCCCAACCAGTCAGCTGTGTAGCTGATGAGTGGAGAGTACTGAATCGCATCAATTGATCGCTCAATCCAGTACTCTCAATTAAGTACCATAGTCACTATATAATCCAAACGACGGCTCCACCAATCAGCTACATGAATCACTTGAATCCTAGCACAGCTGCGTGGACCAAATCCTGATGAAAGTTGGGCTTGGTAACTCTATGCCAGACCTGGGCGCGTTGATTTCACTGCGACAGCAAAACCCTGGGTTTCCCTGTCGCTGGAGTTGATCTTCCCTATGAACTGGGAAGATCATGAACCTTTGTTGCAGCTTTTTGATATGTGTTCATATTCCGCACATTTGAGTTTTGATAAGCCTATGTTGAAAACCCTATTTCACACATTTAAGTTTTGATATTTTTTGAGTAGGTTGTTGGGAGGGGGCAAATACCTTGTTTCCTTGCTTCTCACTGCTGCATTTTTTTCCCCAGCACAACAGAAGCGGGAATACTCACGAAAGACCCAGATCTCCTGTTGACCAGGGTCACTTTGAGGTGATGCTTCGCATGTTTTCACTCTCTTGGTACGGGATCGCCTCTTCACCAGCCACCGCACTCGTAGCTTCTGACAGCGATGAGATCGAGGCCATCCAGCAGGTGACCGGTCATCCGTTCCCTGTGCCCAGATTCTTCTGATCATCCTGGGACCGATCCTCATCAGATAGGCGCACGGGGGCAGGATTTTGGAACTGGTGATGTCATATATTCTGCGTATACCGAACATATGCACACGTGTTTAAAAATACATATACTGCCTGCTTTTGCTTCTATATATGCATATATATGTTCGTACATAACTTTTTTTGAAATATGTGTTTATGCAATAATGTAGATGTTTTAATGTATGCATAAACATTGACGTATGAAGATACATTTATTCGCGCATGGATGTATATCCATTTAACTGCATGTGCGATTTATTGTCATAACTAACAAAATATACATATACAGTAGTCATATATAGTTCATTACATTTCTACATATACACTATTTGTACACGCTTGTTTGGACGCTGCCTCAGCACCCGAAAGTCGACGTTTATTGTATCATATTGCACTTGATCATATTATATTGCTTCAAATTTTGCGATGTTGTTTTTCTAGATGAATTCTCCTGTATATCCAAATATGAACATGAATATGAAGCTACATTGTATCACAGCTTTTATCATGTTGTGCCATGTTTCGTCATAGTGTTTGGTGTTTTTCTAGATAGCTGCAGATACTACACCTGCCTCACTGCCTCACCAAGATCCTTGATAAGGGCTTTCCCCTTCATGTCCATGGTGTATGCCCTCAAACAGATTGGCAGTCACACCAAGTGTCCCTCTCTGGTCTTTGATGGTCTTCGTATAATTGTACGAACGGGCCACACCCGTTGCAGACTGAGGAACTTGGCAGTCGCCACGACGCAATGTTCATCCCATGCAAAATTGCGTCGGCCAAGCCGACACACAATCTACGACCTGGTGTCCTTGATGTAGATCCACATGTTTACAGTATTTGTTGGCTATGATTTGAATGAGAACTTGTTTTAAAACAACAACATGATACAACGCAAAAAGCAAAATAAGTGCAACATCTTGTTTGAAACATGATACAACATGCTCGCAAAACAATGCCCCCATTTTTTCCCATTCAAGATATTGGATGATGAAAACATGTTGTAGCCCAAAATGCTGAAAGTGACACAGCCCGTAGGTCACCAGGCACTGTGAGAGCGCCTGTGTACAGTGAGGAAGTTCCGCAGTGAGGTGTGCAGTGCCCAGTAGTGTCTCTGGAAAGCCAGAAGTGCTGAATGAGGATGTGCAAGGACCTGATGAGGTAATGATACACATCTAGCTTGGTGGTTTTAAACATGTTTCATTTTTTCCCATGTTCAGGACGGTTGGTTGCAATGGGTAATGCTATCGGTGCTGAGAATTTGTTTCACAAGGGGCACAAAGGGAATACATGCAGCCCAACCACTGCACTAGACCAATCAGACAATTTTTACATGGATCCCACCTT
Source organism: Symbiodinium kawagutii (assembly GCA_009767595.1). Classification (NCBI taxonomy): domain Eukaryota; class Dinophyceae; order Suessiales; family Symbiodiniaceae; genus Symbiodinium; species Symbiodinium kawagutii. The sequence goes on along the minus strand of VSDK01007428.1, from coordinate 75,832 downwards.
CGCCCTGATCGACGTTTTACCGAAGATCTGAACCCGTTTGCTTTTCAAGGAAATCAAACAGAGTATTTGCGACAGGGCGATGATTTTTTCGGGGAGTTGGACCCCCTCACAGCTGGCTTTGCAAAATGAGGTGCACGTACTGTTTGCCCCTCTGAGGTCCATGCAGCGCTGCTTGAAACAACTGTTTAGGTTGCAAGAAAAGGACAGCTGGCCACGTATTGACAGAGCCATGTTTGAAGAATGGTTTGAAACTGGTCTCCAGCCATCAACCATAGCTTACTGACTGTTGACTTTGGCTGTTTGATTTTAGCAACCTAGTTCTTCAATGTTTTGGGTGAACTGGTCTCATGCTCAAATCGCTACCCAACAGCCCAAAGATCTCCATGAACCAGTATTGATTATTCTTGGCTATTGATTCTACACCTATCATTTTCAGCATCAACCAACAATATATGCCAAAGATTCAACATAAACAGCCGATCGTTAGCCAAAAACAGCATGAATTCCCATTCAGATTGACATCCTGTTTAGCTTCCAGTCATCGATTGGGGACAGAGTTGAACTCCAGCTATGGCTTTGATTTGTGTCAATAGATTTGATGGTACTTCACACACTCAACATTTTTTTAAACAAAAAACCCAATCAAAGAAGGGTGTACCCGTGTGTGGCATATGCCCGCGTACAATATCCATTCACTTTTACATCCATACATGGTCAGCAGGTGGGTTGGAATCGTGAAAATGATATCGTCAAGATACGACCGTCTCAATGTATTGGCTTGTGAACTTGTGAATCCTTGCTGATATTTTGAATGATAGGAAAATAGACGGTTTTCCCCTCCCCGCCTCCCCCCAACAAAAAAAACACAATCACATCAATGCAAATGTTCTTGTTGGAATGTCGAAGGCTTTTCCCTGAGTTTCACATGGTAATGACGCTTCAGAACTAATTATCAATTCCTAAAGTATCAGTGTTAGCCATTCTCGACCTCAATTGGTCATTATGAGGTATTTCTGATTATCCCTAGCCACGGTAGATTTTAAACCATGACGAACCATTCAAGGGTGCCCCAGGGACGAGCGCTGTTGACCTATGGAGTCGACTCACTGACCAAGATATGCTAGGAAACAAGGCGAGACAACAACCAAAATGTCAGGGTGAACCACGCTGTTGTTTGCCGCCACGACTTCGTTGGTGGAAATACATGTTTCTTGTCCAGCTGGATTTTTCACTAATGGGGGTACTGGCTGAGTCATGAAGACTTTACTGTTTTGTATTTTTTTCAAAGCCATAAACTCTGCATTTTCTCTTGACAATTAAAGGGAGGATGAGCTCCCTCCACGAAAAAGTCACTGGCTCCCAGTGATGGCCTGCAACTTCCGGCTCTCAGTTGCATATTTAGTGAAGCAAGATGATTCCAACCATCCTCTTGCCAACATGAGATCCAAAGAAGGTCAGCACCCCAACTTCGAGAGCAAGAAGGGTACCAGCATGTACCAGCCCACCTGTCTGAAAGTCTGATAGCAGTCTAAATAGTTTAAGCTAAACCTGAACACAACACACAACAAGTTTCCACCGCAGCCATCCACCGACACCCCAGCCGTTGTCGTCCTGTTGACGCGCCGTCTCCGGTGACCGCCGGCTTTGGGCGACCGGATGACGCCAGATCCCATGGTGCTTCTCCGACGGTTGAAGCGATGACCGCAGCGATGTTTTGGTTCCTGAGTTTGCTGAGTCATGCGCTGGTCCCATCACTCAGATGTCTCGATCTCCGGATGTTGCTGCGGATTTTTCAGAGAGCTGGCGGAAACCAAGGACCAGGTGTTCATGTTCAGAAAGGTAGGCTGCTCATGTGGATTGCTTTCTCCAAAGGTGACGTTTCGAGGCAGGAAGTACAAGGGAATCCAGAACGAGTCCATGATCAAACAACAGTTTTTGACACATATCCACGATGACTCACACGTTTGGCAAGAGTTTGCCAAGTGCCTGTCCTTGTCCTCGCAGACTTTGCATGCTGCAGCATCAGGAAGTTGTATCATTCTTCTAGGGGATATAGTTTTGCTTGCTAACTTATTATGATGCACAGAAACTTAATAGACGACGGATGGCGAACACCACTCGAGATGACCAACACGTCATTGATATAGGATAATACTAGCCATTATTAGCCATCATTAACCATTAATCACCCTTTTTATAAACCTTCATAGCTCAAATCGGTCCAAAATGGTTGTACCGTCCATGGGTTCTCACGGGCCGTGGCACTTCCCAGGTGCTTGGGCAAGAAACCCCTGCGCCAGTGGAGTTTGATGAGGGCAGGATCGCAGTGGAGAACGTGGAGTTGTTCCATGTTTTTTGCTAGTAGATTGGTTGGCTCTTGCTGATGAGTTTGATACCTCACCATTTCTACCCAACAATGGTTTACTCATGTTTATTCCTATTTGTTAGGTCTTTCAGGTGAATCCCATTCTTGCAGAAGTTTCTGTGTTGTGACGAGCTGCGCGAGAAGTAGTTCTAGAGAACTTGTCCATAACAGTTTCTGGTTTGCGGTTTTCAACAGTTTTTCTGTTCCCTGGTGTTCACAAATTGTTGGTTGGTTGACGGTTGACTAGTATTTTTCATAGAGTTGAAACCACCAACCAAGTTTCCAAAAGGAAGCGATCCTTTTATGACACGTGTATCACTCCAGCACTTATGCCACTTCGGTTCGGCTGTTCATGTGATGCGGTGAGCAGTCAACAAGCTGAAGCTCATGCCATGTAAAAGGACCTCGTGTCATGCCTGGCACTTGGATACAGTGACCCTGGTTGATTGGATTTTTGAGAGAAATGGCTGGTGATTGCTTGGTGATTGCTTGGTGATTGCCTGGTGATTGGGAACCCATCAGATTCACTGCTAGGCATCCCCCAGTAGGGTGTTTGCAAAAGATGCAGGCCCTGATGTCATCCAGCGAGCATGCTACCAGGTCACCAACACCCTGGGTTAGGCGCTGGTTTCCATGAAACAAAGCTGCTTGGTTGAGTGGCTATGCGCTGAGCAAAGCACCCTTCAACCAAAAAACATGGCGCGAAAACACGCCCTGCACGGCCGGCGACCTCCAGGATGAGTGACCAAACCAAAGACGACTTCGCTGCGTTGTTCGACGCGGACTTCATGCAGCAGATGGTGTCATGGCTGATCTGATCTGGACCAACTGGTAGATAGTTTAGTAGGATGTTGTAGGGATCTCCTCAGACAGGATATCACGAGGTTCCTAGTAGAAATTCCAACTGCTTGGCCAACTGGTAGGCCTAGCTCTGGGCTTGGCTTCGTGATGCTTCGTGCAAATGGGATCAACTGGGATCAATGCAGTCACTCGTACAGTGGGTTGATCCACCAGCATATTACATGGCTTCATCATGCTTCATCCACCATGCCGCATGGTTCTCTGCTGAGATGGCAAGAAAAGGTCATCACTTTTTCACTCTACCGATCTTTGTGAGGATTGGTCTTGGTGAGTGTTGCTACTGTCTTTGTTTCGTCTTTCATGGTTCAAGCTATGTTTTGAACGATTAAAACGATAAGATGCCATGTTTTGACTAATTTAACATTTCATGGTTCAAACGACCAGTGTCAAACATCAACGATTATTCTAGGTGGGCAACTGTGGACCTGGTTGTTTTGTGGATTCCCAGCTCCCAGTGTTGCTGTGGTCTTCCTGCTGTACTGTTTCTGTACACATACATATATGATTGCATATCCATATAACATGAATTATTCTAAAGGTTTTCTGGACATGTTCAAATAATATTTATGCATATAAAGTTGTACATATATATCATACACATAATATTCATATCTATCGTAGCAATTTATTTTACTATCTATCTATCTATCTATCTATCTATCTATCTATCTATCTATCTATCGATCGATCTACATATATATATATATATATATACAAAGATGAAGAAACATCTCTGCTGTTGAGAATTCGAAGTGTAATTCACGGCGGTTCTCCGCTGTAGCGAAGGTTTGAAGTTCCTGGCAGGTGGACTGCCAACAGCTGGCTGGGGACAGCTGTGACGTCACGGGCATGGCCGAGTTCATGGTGGAGGCAGGGGGAGCCCCGGCGCCCCACATGTGGAAGGATGGCTTGGATCCATAGGATCTCCGGGGGAGTCAGTTGCCTTCAGTTCCTCAGTGTGATGAGATTCAGAACATGTTTCTGTTCCAAGGTGTCTCACTAGATCTGCCAGAGACTGGGATGAAATTTGGGGCTTCTCATAGCTGTTTAGACCACAGGCAAGATGTTTGCTTGTGATGATTTGCATGTTATTTGATGGTATTCTCAGGAAAAATCAAAGAATGCAATTCACGCAGACAGATCGCAGATGCTAATGTCCTCAACAATCAATTTGCGAATCTATACTTCAGCAATCTTCAGCAGTTCAATTTGCAAGACACATTGATGTAATCTTTCTCAGACGACCAGAAGAAGTTAAGAGTTGTCATTCTACTGTGCGCACGCAGATGTCGGCAGTGTGCGTTATGATCTCTTAGCATACCCTATGCTTCCAGTTACCGTTATAGTTGGTAACCACCTGGTTTCTACCATTGTTGTTTAGGGTTGGTTGCCCACTATAATGACTGGTAACTGGAAGCATAGGGAGAGCTGACTGCTCTTGAGAAGCAGCTTCAACGTCACGGGCCTGACCGCTGAATGCTGCAACTGGGGGTGGTTGCTGCGGTTTTTGACCCATCCCAACGGGTTGGTTGTAGCACTTCTTTTGGTTGGTGGTTTTGATCATTTCGTACTTATTCTACTAGTAGTACTTACTGACAAATGGTTGGTTGATTGATCTTTTTCATAGAGGTCGAAACCACGAAGGAATCTTGGTTACAGCTATTCCCAACAACCAGTCTCTGGCCGCAAGGTGGGTCAGAGGATGCAAAGTTTGGTGAACAGATGCCAGACCGACTGCACACATCCTCCTCAAGTTTGTAAGGACAGTGGGTGGGCCGTCACCGCCGGCCTCCTGCGCTGGTGTGGGTGGGATTGATGGTATTGAAGTCAGCCGGCATTGACCTAGCAGAGAGCTAGACTTGATGATGTGTGCTTAGCATCCTATTTGCAATTGTCTAGTTCAGGCCTTCGTTTTACTGGTTGGTGGTTTCAGACATTTGTTATTGTGCGCTCTGCCGTGCAGCAGTCATGGCAGACGCCAAGAGAAGACTTGTAGCATTTGTTATTTGCCCCAGTTTTGCCAATTGGTTGGTTGGTGGACTAATGTTTTTCATAGGAGTGGAAGCCACCAAATAGTTAAATTGGCGGGGGGTTGACATCAACAGATAGATGGGCCCAATGAGGCAACCAACAGATACAATCACTGTTCGATATAGCACGGACAGGAACCACGTTCCATCCACAAATTTGCAGGTACCAAGACATCACTTTTCTGCAGTTTCATTCCTGTTTAGTGAACTACTTGATGATGGTTAGCTGATGCTTCCTACTGGTTTGAGTGACCAATCACAAGGTAGGTGACCAATCATGCCTAGTTGGTCAAGGCCCTAGGTTGAACTGATCCACTAGCTGACCCTGTCAACGAGCAAACTACCACCACTGAGGGACAGCAGTTAGATGGTCGTTCCAAGTTGGGTAGTCATTCGCAGTTCAATGCAGTTTGTGTTTGCGTCATCTTCCACATGATCTACCAATTATCTACCAATTAAATGCAATTATCTACCAATTCTCTACCAAGTCCTTGGTTGAGATAGTTTAAACAACATAAACCGATTTAACCTAAGTTGGCTACAACCATATAGTACAATTACCGTAGGAATTGTTGGCATGTCAAGGCTTGGAGACCGCCCTTCAGGACTTTTGGTTGGCCTTCGAATCGGCCAGGTCCTTAGAGACACCTGATCAACAGAAGCTGCATGGCATCATGCTGAATTCCAAGGGGAGTTTCTCAAGCCATTGAGGGTCCCTAAAGTTATGGTTCCTTTTATTACTATAGTTACACCACCAATAAAAGGGATGACTTTGGGGGCATCCCTATTTTGAGAAACCACCAAATGCATTTGTACGCAGAAGGGCATACGAACAGGTGTGCATACGCACGCACATGTGACTTTATTCCACAAGAACGGTTATATGCCTATATGCATACATGCATTTGAATGCAACATGTTCTACATGTGCATAATGCATATATGGATCTATTGTATACAGGTCCTGGGACAATGTTGGAAAGGGGCTTTGGAACTTGATCATTTATCATAGTGTTTGCTTTTGTTTGGCTGATTGCTTGAGATTGGATAATAAGAGTGACAATCAGCAGCTAGTTTTTATTATGGAAGCTGTGGCATCAGCGATAGGTGAAATACACAAACCCAGGACTTTTTGAACAGAGCCTCAAAGAAGCTGAGCAACAGCGTTTCAGCATTTCCAGAGCGAGGAGGCTTCACTTTCATAAATACTGCTGGAGTACTTTTAATGGGACCCATGATAAGCATGAAATTAGGTGCATCACATTTCTTGGCCAGTCCAAGCCTCACTTTGGAGCTTAGACGGGAAATCTAGAAAGGTGCCGGAAAGCACTATATAGATATTTGAGGTTTGAATCCCAGGGGTGTTTCTTAGTTTCAATCTATAACCATGGATGATCTGCCAATCCCCGGTCGTGATGCTTAGCTTTCCGCTGCCTGGCTGAGAACCCTTTTGCCTTGCGCAACGGATGTGCGCAGACGGGCAACTGGCCGCTCAGCGAATGCTTATGGCTGCCGGTTGACCGTTGGCTGATGACCACTACCCTTTGGTGAACTGACATGGTTGGATGCTGGCTGGCAAATCCACCAGAAATGGATGATTTCCCAACGTTTACCAGAGCACACCAGAGGATACTATAAAACCAGTAGCGGTGAATCGGCATCAGAGGGTCATTTCCAATGGATTTTTTCACAGGCGTAACTTGTCACCGATTTTGGAATTAGAAGAATGATCGCTCCTCTTCCTTGCGGTTGCGCCCCCCCCAAGATTTGGGAATATACTGGATGATTGCTATTAAATATTGCTTTTTTTTCTGATATCTCACAGTTTTGTGGGCTATTGCAACCACCTATGTTGAGCTGCGCACTGTTCATTTTTGTTCCATCCTCATAATTAAATGTCATCGAGTGTTAATTTGATTTTTAATTACGCTTTTAATTGTGGCAATTGAAAATCAATTGGAAATCACATTCATTCCGTAAGGGTTTTTGCCCTCTAAAAAAAAACATAGCATAGAATAGTCTGATCCTGAACATGTATTATTAGGGTCCTTTTTGAAATCATTTTTCCTGTTTCTATTATCAAAGAAATCAAGTATATAGGGGTAAGCTTCGAAATCCGATTAAATAAAAGTTTAAAAAGGAATTAAATCATTTTCTGAACTCGAAATTATCATAAATTATCTATCTTTATTCTGATTCTGAATTAAGGACTTTGAATCAATGATTGGTGGTGATCTTCAAAATCCAACTTTTTTGGCAATGTCTTAAATAGAATTCAAAAAGGAATCTACTTATTTTTGATCTCAGACTTTTCTATGTTTATTCTCAAGGAATTTGAATCAATTCTTAGGGATAAACTTCGAAATCACATGTTTAGCAAAATTGAACATAGATTTTAAGCAGGACTTTAACTATAAGTATTTTTGAAATCATTGTTGTATTATAACTATTATTAAGGAATTTGAGTCGATTATTAGCGGTCCCCCCTGGACCTGAATATTAAATACCTCCTATAATAAAAGAATAGCTCACCGCGCTTATTATATCTTACTATAACGGGGGGGGTATTTAGCATTAGGGGGAGAGGATTAGTCACTGCATCATTTAGATTCATCGATTCATTGTCGTCATTTGTGTCAGCAGTATTCGGAAGGACTGTTGTTGGTTTATATTGATTGTATCCCGGGTACAAAAAAGTGAGCAAAGTGAGCTAAACTGATTGGTGCAAGCGGGACCCTTTGCGGCCCTAGTTGTTACCTGATTGGGATGACATGTGGCAGTGGGTCAAAACCCTGTACCCCTGGTTCCCCCATCATTAACCATTGTTTTCCCTGTTATTGTTGGTTGAAATCCCCCAGTATTGGTTACTTAATATTGACCCAGAGCCACGTATGAGGCGATGATCCTAGATGTGACATCGCTGCTTCTCCGCTGCCTCAAGGCCTGGTGTCTGCACGGTCTTCTACAGGGAGTGGCCTCGCCATGTTTGGATGGAACGATCCATCCATGTAGCGCAACCTGGGATGCTGTGGGAGGAGAGGGGGCGTCCACTCATAGCGTTGTGCAGTCGACTTGGAAGACTGGCAGATGGAATGGCGAACCCTGAAACGTCCACCAGTCATATCGCCAGAAACCCACAGAACCCACGTTTTCCTTCGGTATATCAGTGGCTTAATAGATTTGTAGAACCAAACTGCCAGTCTTTGAGTCCAGCCGCATCCTTTATCGCGATTTCTTGCTTGCATCATGAAAAATCCCCAGATTCACGATGCTTGCAGTTGCCAGACCCGCTTGCCTCAATAAGCTATTTCGTTGGTCGTTTCAAGATTCTTTATTTAATTGTCCACCTGTCAACCATACCATTTTGATATGGAATCTAACCAGCATGTGCTTGGGATGGGGCAACGTTGCCCACCAACCAGCTATGTCATTTTCTATGTATTCCAACGCTGTTGTGTCCAGCTGGTTCCACCTCACTGTTGCAGCCCCTGGTGACGTCATCCCCCAGCCACAAGAGTACCCCAAATGGATTTTACTCGCCTTGCTTATAAACCAACTGGCGTTTTCCCTGCTGATGTTATTGGATGTTCAACAACTTGGTTATACTACCTCAAGTAGTAGTTACCCTGGTCACGAACCAACCAGTAGCTACTGTAACTAGTATTTACCTCAAGAAAAGACCTTATCTAGCGTGTCAGGCTCAAAAAACCTCCTTTCTAGTAGTTCCAAAAACCACTTTACCAGGAGAAACCATTTAAAAAGGCCTGGTGAAACATCCTCTACCAGGAGAAACGGCTTTAAACCTCCACTTACCTTCTGCTTGAATGGTTTAAAAATGAGATTAAAAAGGCTTGGTTAAAACATCCTTCTGCTTGAAGGGATTCATTTTTCACCTGTTAAATCCATGGCTTTCAAAACCATTGGAAGATTTTCAAATCCATTGAACTTGGTGAAAAAAACCATTGATTCAAAATCTTTTGAATCATTTAAAGTTCAAACATCCTTCTTATTAAAATCAATTAAATCATTTCAAAAAAAAACATTCCACGGTTAAACACTTCCATGGAAACATGTTTTTTTTCTGCTTTGCTCACGGCGCGACAAAACGCCGCCAGGCTCCAAGTGCGCGTGGCCGACGAGACCTGGGAGCTGGCGGTGCCTCGGGTGAAGCCGTGGTAGTGGTGATGGGTTGATGGCCAGTGATCAGTGGTTGCTGATGGCGACGTGGCCGTGGCTAAGGATGGATTGATTTATGATCAATGATGGGTTGATTGGTGGTTAATGACGGGTTGGCTGGTGGTTAATGATGGGTTGATTAGTGGTTCTCAGAAGTGAATGATGGCGGTTATCCTTTGGTGATCGAACACTTCGCTGGCTGGAGAATCCATCAATCTTAGTTTCCCAAGGGTTTCTCGACAGAAACTCTGGTGATTTTCAAGCCGGCAATCTGTGAGATCACTGGAGTGTAATGATTGGTTGATGATGCGAAACGTGATGGGTTGATGATTGTTGACGATTGTTGATGGGTGATGATGGTGAATCATGGCCCGTGTTGCTAGAATGGTGGTCAGAATGAGGTGGTTGATATTGGTTAATCTTGTTCTTTGATGGTTTATGATTTATGACTGACATTGTTGGCTGAGACTGGGTGGGTCAGGATGCTTAATGTTGGGTGGTGATGATTTAATTTGAACATGGTTGAGAGGGATCACTAATGATCGAACCGATTAGGTTGCAGCAAAAAGCATTTTGACAGATATCCATAGGAGGGGCTGAAGCATGGGCAAGCTGATATTTGCCAACTTCCCCAGTTGATGATGGATGCTCCACCCGTTTGCCTCAGAACAAGGGTGCGGAAACGGGTATTCTTAGCCCGATCAGATTCTACCAGTCCATGCGCTTGGTTGGTGGGTTCTTGATTGTGATTGGCCGTTATCAACCACGATTAGCTGGGAGACCAGCCACCATACCTAGACTACTTGAAACCATGAGTAGCTTAAAAACCCAGCCATCAGTAAACCATCATCCTGGCTACCAACAATGACTCACTATGATTAGCAGCCAACATGTATCATGTTGAACCATTGATCATAGCTACCATTGACTCACTGGTGGCCATTAAACCACTCATCATACTACTAAGATTGGGAAACCACCCATTGACCAACCATCATTAAACCACTCATCATACATGATGGTTGGTTAGCCATTAACCATTGATGAAACATTCCCAACCATACTGAACCAACCATGGATAGCTGTTTTCACTGCTCAGGTGATGTGTCGCATGATCGACCCTGGATTGAACTTGGAGCGAATGTGGCGGAACCCAAGCAGTGGAGGGTGGCGGCTGCGGCATGGAGGGGTAGCTGTTGACTGTGAGTTATGCTGAACAGACTGTGGTCTGATAGCTGAGTCTTTTTTTTCCATAGGAAGGTCATCTCAAAGTGTTGGATGGAAGGTGGCTGTAGCCAACAACCATGTCCACCTGGAAACTCAATGACCGGCAAGGATACGACAACCAACAAAGTCCTCAAGATTTGTTTTGTTTAGGAACAGTGGCTCCGAAAGAGGTTCCATTCAGATCCATTCAGCTTATCTGATTTGGCATTGATTTGGTGTAGCCTTGGACATGAATTTGTTGAACCACTAATCAGGCATTCCGTTCAAAGCAAGTCTGGCTTGATCTCAGCGCAAGCCAACAAATCAATCATTGCGACGTCAGCCCCAACCAACCTTTGGGAGAATCTCTGGGGACAGCTGTGGTCAAGAAGTGTGGGGGGACTTGTTCATGGGATTGGTTCAACATGGATGACCTCAAAACTTGGTCACAACTAGCTGTGGATGGCTGTAGATACCCAAATTTGTTGATTTTTTGGGTGGGAATGTTTTTTGGGGAGGCAGTTGCCTCAATTTCTGAGCAGGCAGGCACATATGTCCAGTTTCGGTTGCTTGGCAGCCGCTTGCCTGAGGCCCACGTGCAATACCTTGGCTTTGATGACCACCATGAATCGACCCACCCTGACCGATGGAGGCTGCTGTGCCCATCAGCCTGAGGGATTTACGATCATGGGAAGACATAGAAACTATAGGTGACTGGTTGGTTCACCGAGTTTCTCAAAACAGGGGTACCCGCAAACTGGTTGGTTTATTGCTAGAAATGGTTTCTAAACTGGATGATAACTGGGGTACTCCTATGACTTGAGAAGCACCCATATTTTTCAGATGGGTTGAAACCACCAACCATACTCGGTGAACTAGGACAAAAAATGAATCGGAAAGCTACTGAGTTGTTCTTAGTTTACATTGGACTTCTGGTATGTGACTGAGAGCTGTTTCTTAAGATCATTTTAGACAGTATAGCATGGACATGTAGACTCGAGACGGTTGCGGCTGGGCACCCTTGCAGGCTGTGCCTTCTCCTCTCAAGAAGAATGCGTGTCAACGTCTCAGATTTGGCAGGGCAAGTCGTGATTGATCATTAGTGCTTAGGGGTTTCCAACATTTGCATGGTTCAACCATGACAACTCGGCTGATTGCCCAGTTGATTTTGTTTTTGGATGGAGCAACAAACCGCCAACCATATTTCAGGTCCGATTGTTGTTGGCTTCTTGTTTCAAATCAATTAACAACTGGGAATGGTAAATCCATCATTTATTGAAGGTGTCCCTTTCGGCTTTACAGAAGTCCTGGTGATCTCGCAGCTGGCCAGGTGAGCATCAGGGTGATCAAGCATCATAAATCATAAGACTTGCATATCAAGCACGGTAACTTACAACGGGCATCAAGCGCCATAACTGATTTGAGAATATCTATAACAAGCCAAGGGGGGGCAGCAGTTGGGGACAACGAAAGACCAGCCAGGCAGCAGCGGGGCAGTCAAAGTGTTTTGCCGTGTGAACAGGCGTTTTCATGTGCAATTCAAATGACCACGAAAAGAAGGCGAAAATAATCGAAAATATTGTATACTAATGTGTGCAATCATAATCCATCATGCACAGTAGGGATATAGGATATGATACCAAATGGCATATGAACCATGCATGGTCATTACCCATGATAACTACCTTTGGATACAACTGTGTGATATTTGTTTGTGGTGGAGATCCAACTGTTACTAACCCCACCTATATGGTGCTTTCTCATAATAGGGGTTCCCTCAAATCATCCCATATCAATCATCTTTATGAACAACCCAACCACAATTTTGCCCTTTCCTGTTTTAAGAAACCACCATGTAGTAGTTGTTTACTGAACCGTTGTTGTTGTTGTTGTTGTTGTTGTTGTTGTTGTTGTTGTTGTTGTTGTTTATCCCCTTTTGTAAACTAGTATAATCTCCTATCCAACCACTATCAACCAAAGTCAAGTCTAGAACCCCCCATGTGAACCACCATATTGGAACATCTTTGAGGGTAAATAACCCCCTATGGTGAGCAACTCATGAGAATGCTCAGGACCAACCTCTGCGATATGTACAGCCAGTTTGGGTGGCGGATGCGGCCACGCAACCTAATCCCGGAGCAGGTCGGGCACCCTATTTTGGCATCGATTAGCACAAGCAAGGGTATTGTTCAACTTACTTCAATGTGCATATGCATCCCTATGCTTCCAGTTACAATTATAGTGGGTATCCAACCCTAAACAGCAATGGTAGAAACCCAGCTGGTTACCAACTATAATGGCAGCTGGAAGCGTAGGGCATTGTATTTGTTTAGTTTACACAAGTGTATGTGTGTGCATTTCTTTATCTATCCATTGCTAGATCTATTCACACAGACAGCATCATAAAGCTATATAGATGGATATAGGGAATAGTTATCATAGAACATTATAGAACTTTCTATACTGAATCTCTCTCTCTCTATACGTTTATATATATATATATACACATATATTTGATACATGATTTACAATTGTATATGTCAATTTGTATGCTTGTATGTGTACAAGAGTTTCATTCTGACCTGTGATGATTGGTTTGTGCTGACTATATTGACTACGGCTTTTGAGCTGCAAAAACGTACAGAAACAGGTACCAGAGGTGCCAATTGATGCTGTCCTGTTATCAAAGCGATGTGGTCCATGTAGCTTCACATGCAACAAAAGGTTTGGTTGAAAGATGACCAAGCGATTTCAGCTCAGCTGTCAAGCCACAGCTGAGCATGGTTAGTCATGTTCTATCATGATAGAATTGTCCATTCATTTCTTAAGTGTCACATAAATGAGGATTTCTTGAAATAGAGAACCCCCCAAGATGGTTGGTTTATTACTAGAGATGACTAACATTAGATTTTTTAGGGGTCCCCGATTTTGAGAAACACCCTTGAATAGCCTTTCAGTAGCCTTTCAGCCGGTGATTTAAACATGGTGTGTATTCCATAAGGAAGCCCACCGCCTGGAAGCTGGTGCGCTTGTCTCTCTTAGCCAAGCTGTCACAAAATGGCGGTGGTGGTACCTGGCTGGGGACGAGTTCGCTTTTGCAATCATCATTTCGAATGAAGATTTGGTGGTTTCTCAAAATAGGGGACGAACCCAGTTAACACATATTCACCATTTATAGTAATAGTCATATTAGTTTGGTGATTTCCCAAGCCAGTTCGGGGACCCCAAAGTTATGGATGGTTTACTATCACGCTTAGCCACCTGGATGATTGGCCTGGGAGTACCCCCAGCTATTGAAAAATCACCAGCAGCAGATCTGAGCAGTATCGCTGCAGGTTTGTTACACCCAAGGTATTCTCCTGTTTGTGCTAGTTACTCTTGGTTGCTGTTGAGTAGCAGTAATAGTAACAGTAGTAACAACAAGGCACAATAGCAATAGTAATTTAAGTGAGTTAACTAGCAGCAATGGCAACAGTACTTAATAGTAACAGTAGCAATTTGCAAGAGTAGTCGCAGCAGTTGTAACTATAGCAGCAGTTGCAGAACCTAAAGATTCTATTGTAATTTGTGTAATTCATAGTACACAGAGGTAATCCCCAGAGTTCATAGGAACAATATGTTTAATCCATGGAATCCATAGTAGTCACTAGATCAGTTGTACTCCCCAGAGTCATTCGGATCCAACTCGTTACGTGACACCGGCGGAACTGAGTTCAAAGTGCCCTTCGACTACAGCTACGTTCTGCGCGGCTGCGAGGTGCTAGGGGACTGAAACATGGGTGCAGCGGTATCATCGTCATCGTCATGGTGATCATGTTCATCACAGTCGCATTCATCGTCGTCAACATGTGTTTCTTTATCATCATTATCATGTTCATGTTTATGCTAACCGCAATCATCATCATGTGTATCATGATCATCATCATCATCATCATCATCATCATCATCGTCATCATCATCATCATCATCATCATCATCATCATCATCATCATCACCTCCATGAACACGGCCATCACCCAGATCAGTAGTAGCAGCTGCACAGCATTCGAACAGCGCCGATCATCAGGTTTACAAGTTAACGCGGCTAGAAACCACCTTTTCAAAGGGTACATTATGGTACATTGCTATACGATGACACAACTCAAACGTATACTGTAGATTTGTGGCTCAGCTTACCATGTCATGTTGATCATTTTCAGTCTGGTACCGGCCTGTCACGCCTGCATTGAACACAAGGGACTGTGGCGAAACCTGGACAGGCTCTGGTGGATTTGGAGCTCTATAGCAACCGCGCAGAATGCCCAAACCGCTTGGATGTGCCTTGGCAGAGTGATGGTGGTGAAGTATAAAGATAAGCAGAATGGGGAATGTCGTAATGTCGTGGCTAATTTTAACCCCGATATCCTCCAACAACCTTGGTTTCCTATTAATATCTATTAATTAAGATTGTACCCCTCCAATTTATAAATCTAGGATTTATGAATCGAGAGTCAACATTAATCTATTGATTACCAGAAGTAAAGGGTAGCACCAGACAGTGGCACAGCCCGAGATGTGCAACAGATCAGCCATCCCAGACGTTAACATAAGTGGAAATGCCTGGGAACTGGCTTGATTTCATTGGAAAGGAGCTGGATCATGTTGGAATGTTGGACAGTTTCCAGTGCACAGGTGCGGTATGCCAATGACAGTTGGACCGTCCATTCTTGGTCGCCATTGTCCAATGCATGATGAGAAGAAGCGGTGCTGAATTCCCAACTGAACCGGTGACCAGGTTGGCGGTCGGAGCACATTCTTGAGCCACGAAGATCATGAATTCCTGTGATTGTTCCTATCTCCAATGCTGTCTACTTGCTCGTCGTTCCAAATCAATCTTTGCTCCGTATCGCAGTAGATTTGGTGATTGACATTCCACTGGCAACCTTTTTGCTCGGAATCAAGGCTGTGATGTGCTCAAATGTACGTACACACACAGTTGCTATACGGGTTTATTCTGAAGCACTTTTAATGAAACCTGAAAGAACTTTGGCAAGCCAAAGACCTCCGGTGAATGATGCTGTATCCATGTTTGGACGACTAACGAGTTTAACCAACTAATACTTTACATATCTTAGACCAAGGTCAGCTCATGTTTACTTAGTTTGACTATAGTAATTGATTAACGAATCGTAGGGAGTTGTCCCTTCACCATGGCATCTTCACCATGCCCTGGGCTGTCGCCCCAGGTGCTCAGTTTCTGCGAATGTTTGTGCCCTGCCGGGAGCTCAGGTGCCGATGTTCAGGCTTGGCAAAGCTGGTTGCTTAGAAAATCCACCGTGGAATTAGTAAGGTTTCCCATGGATTACCATGCGAGAAATCTAGAAATAGCAGGGCCTCCCCGCGCCAAAAAAAGGGTAATTTTCACTGCTTCCCTCAAAAAAAACACATGTAAATTTCATTTGCCAAGTTAGTTTACCGTGGGGTAAACCCACCGGACAGGATGATTTTTCCTCCAAGACATCGATGACAACGGTCGGGGGAGCTGAGAATGAACATGTTTCAACCATGTCGATGCAGGGGTTTATCAACAATGGTGTACTTCGAACGACCTCTACACAGCAATACGATTTTGCGTAAAACAAACATACAGTAAACATGAAACTAAAACCATCATCATGAGTCGGTAAACCATGTATTTTGCTCTTAATATGATTCCCTATGCTTCCAACCATTATAGTTGGTAACCAGCTGGTTTCTACCATTGTTGTTTAGGGTTGGTTACCCACTATAATGGTAATTGGAAGCATAGGGATTCATTAAGTAAAGCAATCATATGCTAACAACGGCACCTGGAGCTAAGAGCTATGTGAGCTGCAGCTCAGGCTATGTCCGATATCCAGCCATACGACTTGATCCAATGTCCGGTGCTCGTGGATTCCTACCTCCTCTTCGGCAGGCGAGCACGGCTTGCAGCTGTTGGGATGCATTCGTTGAACAGTTCCTTAAGGTTGTGCCTAGGTTTTTTATGATTTATTGGATAGGGGCGGGTAGTTACTCAATTATGTTTACTGTTTGCTTGATGATGGATCATGGAAATTGTTTAATTAATTAATGAGGATCGGGCACGAACTGTTTATCTTTGTCTTTTGTTTGTTGGTTGTTCTTGTTTGTGGGTTGTTGATCGCTTGTTTGTTGATACCACTACCGTGGTGTTCTTGGGACTTGCACTGCTGGTTTTGTTTGGAAAAACTTCCACTGAGAATCTTTTCAACCAGCTGGGTGTTTTTCAAAATCGGGATACCCCCAAAGCATCCTTTCTTACTGTAATCATTTATAGTACTCAACCAACCAGTTTTTGAGTCCCCTATGGCTTGAGATACCACCAACTGGTCGAAGAAATCGCAAAAACTTTGCGCGATTTCACCAGACGTCCATAGAAATTTCAACCATCACCCACTTGGTGGTTTCTCTAAATAGGGATACCCCTAAATCATCCTTTATTAATCATTTACAGTAATAAACCAACCATTTTTCGAGTACCCCTATGGCTTGAGAAACCACCAATTGGATCCAATTGGTTCATATGACTTGGCCTAACGTTATGCGCCAGGCTGGGGATCTCCAATTGGACCCTGGATCCAGCTGCTCGCCGTTTCGGTGGGGCGCTGTTGTGCAGCCTTGGGATGTAGCCATGGGTAGGAAGCCTATAAGGGAGCTTGGAACCCCGTAGAGCCATGGTTAGTTTATTTTAGTTCCCAGTAACTGGAGGGTTATGAAGCCTATAAGTCAGCTTGTAACCCCGCAGCAGACTTGAAATGATGTTTTACGTTTAAAAAGAACATTTCAACCATGGTTCGTTCCGGTAGCTGGAGGCTTATACATATAGGTTCTGAAGTAACCAGTTACATCTGGACATGAAGGATGGTTAGTGACGGATATGAAGCATGCAATGAGTTACGAACTTTCCAGCTGGATGGTGATGAAGCCGATCAAGTAGCTGAACTAACCCCTGTAATCCTGGTGAATGTTTCAGGTTCCGATCCAATGATCCGGGCAAGGGATTTCTCCCAAATTCAGGAGGGGGTCAAAATCATGGACCGAACCAAAAGGCAAGAGACCTCAATGATTGGTCCGTGGATCCATAGACCCCTTATGTTTGATGGTAAATCAAGGTAAATGATCACCTGGTCATGGGCAAACTGACAGTGGTTTATGCGCTTGATTTTCATGTCTCTCGTCACTACCATGTTTAAGGATGGTTAAGGCAGGACCTGCCATGACCTGCGCCTGCTGTCATTGCTGTCGCTGCACTGCTCATCCTCGTCCAAGTATGTCGCTGCACGATGTTCCAGGACATGTCATCATCATCACCAACCATCAAACCCACTGCTTCTGTGTTTCGTTTGCAGTTTGTCAGAATTGATGACTATGACACTTCGAACTACCAAATGGGTCAGAACAATCGTTTCTTTGCAACGAAACAAATGGGTTTGCGGCTCTACTCAGTAGCGGCCCAAGGTGTGCGAGACTGAGATGTGCGATGCCTTTGACTCTCGAAGATTACACCCATCCTGCGCGCCTCTTTGCTGCAGTGGGCAGGAGACGTCTCCGGTGCACCACGTGTCTAAAAATGTTTGACCCGCAACCGCAACGGTTTCATCGATATCCTTTGAAGGTTTGGGAAACCACGGGCTTACCCTGGGTAAGGTACAAACCCCAAGAAATCTTCAAAGGGTTCCTGTAGCAGCGACTTTTCGCATCTGAAATTTGTAAGACCTTGACTCCGAGCTGTCAAGCCTCGATAAGGACTGTTGGATTTCCTTGTGAACCATTGTGGAGTTTGTATATCTTTGGGTCTGCTGACCGTGTATTGCTATAAAAGATTATAACAGATTATCCATGTTGCTACACAAACTATTTGGTAGATTTATAGTCAGCTTTTGACGGTTTCCCTCTAAAAAAATGTGCTTTTTTACCGCTGCTCATCTAGGAGAGGGTACTTGCTATCCTGCGGGATTGCTAAACATCCGTTGGCAAAATGCCTGGGATTGCCTACAGCCCCGTAGCTGGCCCAGTGGGATGATCTCCTTCCAGTTGGGGCTTGGAGGGTCTTCCAGCAGGTGGCTGGCATAGCTCCGTGCTTATTATCTGTGGGCCCGGGCCACGTTACCTGTAGGATTCATGTGGACCGACCTACCACTATCAACCACTTGTACTTTGAATAGCTGTGTTGCTGTTCATTGTGACTATAGCCCAGCAAACATACACACGGTGGTCAACTATCAAACACCTTCGATCCTTGTGACCCATGCCCTCACAAAAAACATATGAAGCATTGTTGATGGGTCGTTCTCAAAACCATGCTTGGGTATGTTTACCACTATAGCAAGCATTCCTACCCATCATTTACCGGTTGTTGTTGCTGCTGGTAAGAACATCAACATCACCATTCAACCTTATCAGACATGTTTGATCACGTTTACCTATCATAGATTCAACTGGATCAACCATCATCAACCAATAACAACATCGAGTCCCCCATATTGATTCATCATTAAGCACTCTTAGAACTGGTATGAGCCAGTCAATCAACCACCATCACTATGAAAGTGTTGTTCATGTGTTTGTTTGTTAAACAATCATCAACACAACCAGGTTTCCTTATTAATGAGCCATATATTATGATCACTTACCACCCTTAGCCATCATTTAGCAAGCATTTTTCACCATTGACCAACATTAGCATTCACATAAGCCATCATCATTACATCATTGATCTTCACTAGCTATCGTTAACCATGCCTAAGCATCATGAGCAATAAATCTTCAGCCATCATTGAGCATCGTAAAGCCGCATGTGGAAGCATCATCAGCCCATCATTGACCTCCTTGACCACGAACAAACCGTTGAACCTGGCTACATCTCCTTGGGAGATGCCGCATGCAGGCAGGCGAAACTACCTGGGGAGAGGGAATGTCGGGGCACCTGATCCTGTGGGGGGTTAAGGTGATGGGTTTGATGATGGCTGGTGGTTGAAGATGTACGATGGGTTAATGATGTTTAAAGCTGAGGCATCATGGTTGATCAAGATTTATGATGATTTATGAATTGTGGTGTTGAACGATGGTTTTTGATGGTTACAGAAGATTGATGATGGGTGAATCATCCTGAGGTATGGTTGTTGAGAATTGATGGTGGTCAACCATTGGTTGATGGCTGATGATCCTTGATTATGGTTGACAAAGATTAATGAAATGATGTTGTGATACGGTCAGTGAGGCTTAATGACCACTAATTACTGATGATCGGTGATGTGTTGATACTTAGTGATTGTTGATGTGGATAGACTATGTTTTTGTTGGTGATTGATTGTGGTTTGTCAGTTCTTGATTTTAGACGCATTCGTCGCACTTGTGTCGACTGGTTGAACATGCTCAATCGATGAACATGTAGAGCGAATCTGGCAGACAATTAGCTAGCGCAATTGCTGCTCAGGCAGCCCGTTGAGTTGGTGGTGCATGAGGAATTTCAAGCTTGCTCAGTATGTTCAAACGTGATTAGTAGTAAACACATGATTAGTATTACTCAGAATTGTTGTAAGTGAAGCATCTTGCCTGCATCATCATCATCATCATCAGCAGCAGCAGCATCATCGTCATCGTCATCGTCATCGTCATCGTCATCGTCAT